>JAMKCH010041730.1:0-53843 GCA_023653785.1 Ophioderma brevispina
TTGTCAAAAAAGGTCAACATTTTGGTAACAAATTCTGATTTACCAAATCTGCCTCCCTCCATGGCAAAAAAGTCCACATTTTGAGAGAGAAAAAAACACTTTCAACAAAAACCCCCACCCCAAAAAGCAATTGTGGCTACAAGCCTGCATACAACTCATTTGCTCTATCAAAATAAATCTGTCATGTATCTTGAGAGGCTACTATAGCAGAACATATTGTGATGTGAGTGCAAGAAGGTCATAAGTGCAACAGCTGCCATTTGTTGGAAATTGCCATCAAACATACTACTGTGCCCTGTCTCTTGAAATGGTTCTTCCGGTGACACATTCTTCAGATGACACATTCACCTGAAGAACCATTTCAAGAGCCACTAAATCAAGGGACAATAAATTGAGTCACCCTAATACATGGCAGAACATAGATGTATCATATGGCAGCTACTGCACTTATGACCTTCTTGCATTCATACGACAATATGTGATATAATCAAGTAAAATACTGCAAGTTAAAACTTGCAAGAACCCCCTTGTGGGGAGCAAATATGCAAATGAGCTCATTAATATGCACAAATATACCCTCCAGTGTATGCTCATCCATGCGTATAGGCGTGCGTTCGAGCCCTGTGAGATTCAGCTATCTTGCAATTTCCCTGGACAAGAAACTAACCGCTTGGTTGTCTCGATTTACCCATGCGATATTTGGGAAGCTGGTCCCGGCTGCGATGGTTATCTCGATGTATGTTTGCTGATAAGGGAAAGCGCTGATCCCGATCTGCTGCATCCCTTGAAATGATGCGAAATGGTTTATGGTATGGTTGGGCCACAGTGATCAGCGACCATTTGTGAAAGCGCTTAGAGGCCAATAGCATAAGGCGCTATATAAATCTCTGCTATTTTTTTTTTTATTTAGCCCCCCCCATCTCAACATGAGCTATGAAGCCATTACTGCAAAATTTATGATGCAAGCCAAGGAACTCGCATGCACTCCCAAAGACCCTTCAGTGGTGTAGCTGGGGTCAGAGGATAGGGGCTATGCTAATAGCTTAATCAGGGAAGCCATTTTGGGAAGAAAGTTGAGGTAACATCGTCAAAAAATGGGAAATCATGAAAAATCAGTCATTTGTGGACGTTATCCTCCGATTGGGACGAATTTTCCCCTGACCGGACTGACTTTCCCCCGAACGCGCTTTTCCCCCCTCAGAACTGCTGCCTACACCACTGAGCTGTGTATGGGTGCCATCTCTAAGGGCGCCGAGAGAACCATCACCCATAGATGGATTCTTTGTAACTCTGTTAAACATGTAGAATTAAAGTGGGGGCGGTGTTCCCATTTAGATGATGATGCGTATGTTACAGGCTGTTAATACCCAGCATCATTGTCCCCCAATGGCCCTGTATTTTTGAACATTTGCCATGGCCATCCAAAGACTCCCATTTGTTTCGACAATTTTGAAATCTTTCACCCAAAGACCTTTACTTGCCAAATGTTGCCCCCATTTTTTAAAATCTAGCATATTTTGACAAAAAATTTGTTCCCAATTGGAGGTGAAATTGAATTTTTCAGTGCATTTCGCACAAAATTCAAACAAATAGTCATTTAAAAGATTATTTTCAGACTGAAATTCAAAATTTGTAGCTGCAAAATAAGGCTTACAAAGTATACAGTTATGAAGTATGCAGTGATGTGGCAACTCTGCTGTACCTACCCCATTGACTACCCTGTAGTTGCCCACTAGGTGGAGAAAAGGTGGATGTTGTGTAGACAGTACCAGAGTAGACACGCATCTACCACGTAGCCACTCCGCGGTTACCACAACGCCATTTTGAGAGTGGATGAAAATTTCATGAAATGAGGGCGCTATACACTTGTTCTCTGTTTAGCATTTTTTTAATGTTTTTAGAAAAATCATTACGAAATTCAAATCGGGCATCATCAAAAAACCCCATATTCCCATACATGCAATAAAAAAATGCAAATATATGCCAAAAATATCTAAAAAACAAAATTGGCCATGAGAAATACCATGCGCGCTGAGAGCCGGTGTAACCACATAGCTAGTCCACGACAGGGGAGACAGCCGCTGTGTGTACACTATCTGTCTATGCGGCAAATATAGACGGAATCCTGGCCGGCGAGTGTACGTCTAGTGGGTAGGTAATCCATGTCTACTCGGTGGTAGCTGTGTGGTAACTACCATGAAGAAATTTGCTGTGTAGGGTATTAAATTGGATTGATTGCACCCCATATTTATTGGTCAAGCTATGAGTGGCAAAAAACTGGATGAGATGCAGTCAAGCCCAATATTTTAAACTCATAGTGAGACCAATAAATATTGGGAGTAAATCATCCAATTTTAATTTTTTTTATGCTTTGGTTCCAATATTTTGCCACACTTGGATCCATACAAACATAATAATAAGGTAAATTGAACAATGCCAAAAGAGTCTAATAAATGCAGAGTTAACATTTTGGCCACATACAGATACACAAACACACACAAACACTACCAAAGTAATCCCTACGCATGTTCCATTCTGCTTACAGCAGATGACACAATATACCTTTCTATATACACAGCCAGATTCTTATGATGTAACCCAGAGCTTAGGCTACTCCATGTTTACTCTTAGCTCTACTCCAAGGGTACTCCCTTGATGCATTATTGATGTAGTACCTACAACTAAGTACTTGCGAAGTACACAAGCCACTGGGTGCATAACAGCTACTTTACTTAGCAGTATCCATCCTATAGTGTACTCTGCAGTTACCTGCTAGGTGACCGATAGGCACAGATAGTGTACTCTGCCGTTTACCTGCTATGTGACCGATAAGCACACATTGGGCTGCAGCTACTCCATGGAGTAACCTTCACCTTCAACAGGTACTTCCCTCCCGGCTGCATAGGTAGCAGCACCTTGGCCCAAACTGCCTAGGACCAAGGTGCCAAACATTCCATTGTTTTTTACCCCTTTCTGATCATTTTCTAGCTTAGGTAACATCTATATTTAAGTTTCTGCATCACCAAAAAACCCTAAACATATGAACCAACTTATAACACAAGGCGGCCAGAGAACAAATAAAATGCCTTTCTGGGACTATAGGTCCCTCATGTTAAAATTGTTTTTGTGCCATTTAGTAAAATGGGTGCCCTTCAGAGCTGCATCACAAGTCCCTACTAACACTGCCTTATTCTTTTTATGTTATAAAAAACAAAAAATTAAAAAACTGAAAAAAATAAAAAAAGTAAAAAATTTTTTATTTTTGAATTTGTCCTCAGATCATTCTCTGATTCCAAGACGTTTTTGGTTGTATTTTTTGGCTGTCTTTATTTTTTTTCTGCCGCCGGATGTTTTTTTCTGGGAACGCCAATACCAGGAGACTGGGATTTCGGCCAAGCCTGAACACAGGGACCAAGATGTTAAATAAATGCATAGGTTACTAAAATAATCAGAGAGAGCTCAAGCTCATTGGCATAGGAGTAGCCATGCAATTACTCCCGTTTAGGGTGGACCAGTGGGTTAAGGTACTGCTGTGTTCCAAGGTGGATTTGATTACCCCACTTTTGGTGGCTGGGAATTTGGTACCCATGTGGGTGGTACTCTGCTGCTACTTACAGGTACTCCAAAGGTACTCCCATTAAGAAATTATGCTTGTGTAGGTTTTTAGGAACAATTTTTAATTTATTTCGGATCCAATATCTATGTTTATTACATGTGCAGTAACTTTTTTTTGGATTTTGAAGATTGAAACATATCTAGAGCCCTCTTAAAGTATAATGAGAGATTTCATATTTCAGGTGTCCATATAGTCAAAGCACACCCAAGTTACCCGATAACGACCACCTAGATGACCTTTACCCCAAAATGAACCCTTGAGGTGAAAATTGTGACCACAAAACTCGTACGGCGAAATTCTACCACCATAGAATACCAAAACTAAAATCCATATATCAAAGCACTGCCCAACAGTCTAACCGATAACGACTCCTGGATGAACCTGACCCAAAATACCCCTCAAAAACATGACAACAAACTTGTACGGTGAAACTCTACCATCACATCAAAACTCGTATCCATACTTAAAGCAGGCCAAGCTAAACCCATAAAACGTCCTGAATGACCTTTGACACCCCCAAATGACCCTCGAAAACGGGATCACAAAACTTGTATTGCAAAACATACCACAACCAAAACTCATATCCATATAACAAAGCAGGATAACGACCCCTGGATGACCTTTGACACCAAAATGACCCCTGCCCGTCAAAGCACGGCCAATTTATCCAATAACAACCCCTGAATGGACCTGTCCAGAGTGCAACAATTGAATTTTGGAATCAGGGAGATTTGTCTTGGAATCAGGGAGGTTTGAATCTTGGAATAGGGAGATTTGATCTGGAATCATTGGATTTGATCTTGGCATCAGGGATATTTTTTTTTTTAAATTCAGTGAGCATACCTAGGTCCTACAAGAGTGTACAGCCAATGGATACTGTCTTCAAGACAGTGGCGAACCAGCGGGGATGGCATAGGGGGGCAGACTGCCCCACCCCCCCCCCCCCCCGGACACTAAAATGGGGACGGAGAGCCTAAAAACCGGGGGACTGAGAAGAAGGGGAGAATAAGGGGAATATACTAGTAGAAATAGAATAAATTTAATTAGACGGGAAAATAGGAGAGAAAAGGGAAGGAGACTTTCCCCTCTAGCATACCCCTTTTCCTAATAACTGCCACTCGACTCCGACCCTGTTAATTAGACTTTAACAGAGAGATACACTGCGACTCATTTGCATTCTACTTTCACAAGACTCTACGCCCCGGTTTCGGAGCCGGTCCCAGCTATCTTCCCCTTTTCCTTCGCGTGCCCCTCTCGCCCTTGTCCTTCTCCTTTCCACTCTCATCCCCTTTTCCCTCTCAGTAACCTCTCTCCCTCTTGTTCTTAGTTCGTTTGGGGTTCTCCTGTCTAAGTGTACTTTTTCCCCCCCCCCCCCCCCTTCATACTTTGAAACCGTCTGGAAAATAAAATATTGGTCTATACCCAGCGAGCGCAGAGCGCCCGATAAAAATGGTAAGACTTTCTTGATTCGTGCCCCCTGGATGCTCAGTCTGTTTATCCGCCGTTAAAGATCAATTGAAAGCTCCAAATTTCAGGAACTGTCACTGTCAGTAGGAACTTAGTCCTTTGCATTTTTTTTAAAAGATGACATGAAAGTTGAGTAAAGGTCAACTTTGAAAATGTTCTAACGTGAAAACAGGGAGGCCACCTACATAGTTTTTATGAACTGCATCAGGAGATAGAACTCTTTAAATAAGCTTTCCCAAAAAAATTGACAGGGCTCCCGCCGTCGGACAGCCCCCCATTTAGGAACTGTCAGCAGGAACTAAGTACATATGGAGATTTGAAAAAATATTTAAATGAAAATGTTTTGAAGTAAAGTCAACTTTAAAAAGGCTCATAACTTGAAACGGAGCCATCTACAACATTTTTAACTGCATCATGAGATAGAGCTCTATCATAAAGCCTTTTCCCGAAAAAATTGACAGCGCTCCGCCGTCTGACAGCCCCCTTTAGGAACTGTCAGTGGGAACAAAGTCCACACCAGGCACTAAAATACTTATACCTACCCTTTGCATTAATAAGCAATGATGGAGCATATTCAAAAAGGCAAACATCAAATCACAGCAGGTTCATTATCTTGTAGCCTATCCCTTTGCACCAATGGAGTTAATTTGTTAACAGTTTAAGACACAGCATACACTATGTAGGCAAATTTGGGTCTCTCCTTCTCGTACTTTTTGCCGATTATTTCTTTGAGACGTGGTTGCAAAATACCCCGATTATTAAGATAACTTAAAGGCCTTTCTTGATCCCATCTGGTATACACATCTTTCAAGTAATACCATTTCACTAAGTGACATGAAAGTTCACAATCAAGTTGAAGCAATTTGAGCATTTGACCTTACTAACTGACAGGCCCATGGTCCACATTACCTCAGGAAGAGGGAATATATGAAAAAACTATTTTTAAAAAACATATCTATATTTTTTAAATTCCAAGTAGGCCTTCTTCTTGATAACCAATAAAATTAACTTAAAAATATTTATTTATTTAATCAATGTCTCATTATTAGAACTCAAGTTTTAAGTAATTTACCACAATCAATTTCATGTGAAATTCAAGGGCGCAAAAATTGTTTGATGTGGTCTGGTTTTGTACACCAAGAGGTTCTAGATAGATAGAGAGTCAAAAACGTTACTTAATCTTTAAAAATTCACCGTCTCGCATGTTTTGCCGACCACAAGACAACTAGAGTACCAACAATAGAAACTGGCCTGCCTCCTCTTATTCCACATACTGTGGGTGCCGCTTGCATATACACTAATCGGTAGTGATACAATTAAAGTCTGACTCAGAGATTGATTTCGAAATATTATTTTTTGTGTGTACTAATGAAAAATAGTCATGAACTAAAGATAGTAATCTAAAATGCAAATTCCGAAATTTTGAGATGATTGGATTTTTCGTTTTTATTGCAGTAAACATTTATGTGTAGTATTACGTCCCATAGGATACGGTGTATAAAACAAAAATTCCGGTCCGATTTTATAACAAAGTTGTGATTTTCTATATGAAGGAATTCGATTTAAGCTTAGAGCAATTTCACACAGTGCTTAGTATAATTGACAACATTATGTTACATGCAAAAACAAAAGATTTTTTTGGAATGTGAGGGCGCCCTCCTCAGTAAAACTCTGAGTCGGCCCTTTATGTTGTGTTAGAGGTGGCCAGGTGTCAAAATGTGACCTGGGATCTTGTGCCAGATACTTCTTTTTTCTCATAATGCAATGCCCGCTTAGGTGAAAATATGTATTCATTGAGGCGGTTTTATTTAAATCAAGCCGACTGATTGTCCATTTTCATTCGTTGTTGTGGCCATGGGTAGGACCAAAAATTTACCCACCCAATAGCACCCAATTCCAACAACTGATATTTTGGCAGATTGTTTGTATCGAATTGACATTATGTGTGTTAACAAGACCCCACTGATATTATTCCGTGCCCTATTCCAAATGTCAGCGCCCTCACTGACAGCCTGGTTTTGAATGCGTTTCATCCACCCCCTTGGTTTACACTAAATCTACTCAAGTCCAATGACCTGGCACTTGTGTTTGCCCTCAGTCCCTGGTAAGCCTTGCATGCTTGGTAATATGGTAAATGATCGCCATTTCATTTCGCCCGAAAACCCTAGAACCCGTTAATAGTGCACTCATAAACCAATAGCATTCATAAAAAAAGAAAACAAGCGCGGCATCAAATGATGTTCCAAAAACTTGACAAAATACAAAAGTTTACCCAACGGCCCTCCGTTCCTGAATTTAAAAATCAAGCCCCCACACAAGATTCCCCATGTGTCCTGACTTCCACTAGGCAGTTTTTCGTCAAAAATGCAAAAAATCCCTAATTTCAGTAAATGTTGAAAATAAAACAATGCCGCTAGTCGTAGACAATAACCATAATTTCAATGAAATTGATGGGTTTAAAAAAAATTATTGAAATGAAAGGTTTGAAATAAGGTCAACTTTTATAGGTTGTAAGACTTTAAAAACGGAGTCACCTCATAGTTTATGAAACTGCACATTGAGATAGAGCTCTTAAAAATAAAGCTTTCCCGAAAAAAAATTGACAGGGCTTTCGCCGTCTGACAGACCCATGTTAGGGAGTCAGTGGGAACAAAGTCCACAACCGGCCCTAAAATAATTAATAATAATCCTATAACACTTTTGCATTAATAGCAGATTAGCAATATTCCAAAAGGCCAACAGAAATCACATTAAGGTTTTATTATCTTGTAGCCTTCCCTTTGCACCACCTGAGTTAATTTGTTAACACTTTAAGACCCAGCATAGCCATTAGCAGTTAAATGGTTAAATATAAAAATATTGCTGTGCTGGTCCATCCAAAAGTCCTGGAGAAAAAAGTCAGAAACCAAAGACTAGAATAATCTTTTTGCCTAACTGTTACTTATTTTCTTACTTGTTCTAACGTTTTTATTTTATCTCGAACAACACCATCAATTTTCCATGAACCACCATGAATGACCTTGACCCCAAAAATGACCCCTCCCGCCAAATCGGTGACCACAACTCCTCGTACTCAGAGGCTCTACCACCACACCAAAATTCATATCCCCTTATTTTTAAAGGACGGGCTCAACACATATCCGGACAAACCCACAAGCCCACAAAGTTTGATTTTTTTTTTAGTAATATAGATTTTTTGACCAAAGGGGTCAAAGGGCAACATAGGGCGCAGTTGAGGTCAAAAGGGCAATAGTGTCATCAAGGTCATTCTGCACATACCAGTAAGAGTCCTAACCAGTGGTTCCTTTAGTTTGTCATAGCATTTTTAAGTTTCAGAAGTGTTTATTATGTAGAATGACAAATGGGGTCAAAGGCCATATAGGGTCTAGAGGACCGACGGCCTATATAAACTCAATATGAGACTTGGGTCAGTTGGTTCTTTTGACTACATGTGAAGGTAATCGGCAATGTAAAACAAAAAAAAACAACTAAAAAAAAAGTTTACATTCACACTCCGGTTCGCCACGGCAATCCTTTACAATGCTCTGTAATGCAGCAAGCTAGAATAACAATCGTATAAGAAGTCTCTTTTAACTCAGCAATACATTGACGCTTGGGTTGCAACGTAATACGGATACAGAGGGGTCCATGACAGACTGGTAGCAAGCAACTTGTCAGGTCTTAACGGTTTTAAAACAAAATTCTCTATTAATTTTCGTATGTTTCAGCCACTTTGAAGGGAATATCCCTCGATAAAAAAATAGAGGATTATTATTGACAAATTTTCGCTGACTCTTGTTGAACATTTTTAGGATATTCCTAGTAAAATGTATGAATTTCTGGCAATGTTTCTGGCGATTTCTGTAATCAGCAAGCGAGATAACAATCGTATATGAGTCTCTTTACAGCAATACAATTGGACGCTTGGTATGCACCTTCCTAAGGATATCAGAGTGGTCATGACATACTGGTAGCAGAGCAAATTGTCGGGTCTTACGGTTTAAAAAAATTCTCTATAATTTTTGTTATTATTGACAATTTCTCTAACCCTTGTTTGAACGATTTTTTTAGGATATTCCTAGGCAAAATGTAATGAATTTCGGGCATATGTGTTCCCAAGATTTCCACTTAGTATTGAATGCTTACTGCCACTTATTTCAACGTTTCCGGTTTTCAACGAAGCGGGATATTAAAAGGTAAAATCGCATGTTTAGGCATATTTAGTGGGAGCACCGTCTCACAAAGAAATATCTAAAACCCGTCAAAAGTAAGGCAGGTGTGTTTGTCTTCCCAACTCGCATATAATAGGTATCCCAGTGTAAGGGTATTAAAATATTCGAAATCTGTCCACTGCGGTCGCAAGTGAATACCCTCTTTTTTTTTTGTTTATCAATCAATATTTTAATAAGATCGAATACGATATTGCACCTATGAGTATGACTCAAGTTTGGTGAAACTATTGAAGTGTGCAGATATTACAGGCAAATGTTATTCCCTTTTTCACAACAACATCAACATCAACAGACATGCATCAACAGATAACAACATCAACAGATAACAACATCAACAGACAACAACAGTGGACAAAGAGATCCTTATGTGTCTTGCCTGCTAAGGCAGGCGACACAAAAAACTAGAATTTCGCGGTTCTCGGCTTTCGCGCTCACTATATTCAAAGAATATAAGCTGTAGGCCGCCCCATGACCTTTGACCTTGACATATGACCTTTGACCGTGTCAACATATGAGGGATCCCTTGGTGCACCTATGACACAAGTTTGGTTCCAATTGAACTCCAACTTTTCAATTGAGGTCAATTTTACATTTTTAGTAAATTTTTCAACTTGACCTCACATGACCTTTGACCTTGACATATGACCTTTGACCTTGACATATGACCTTTGACCTTGACATATGACCTATGACCTTTGACCTTGACATATGACCTTTGACCTTGACATATGATATTTGACCTCATCAACATATGAGGGATCCCATGGTGCACCTATGACACAAGTTTGGTTCTAGAATTGAACTTCAACTTTTCAATTAAGGTCAATTTAAAAATAAACTTAACACAATTTAAAAAAAAACTTAACATTTTAGTGACACACACACACACACATCCACACGCACAACAGATTGCTAAGTGGTCCTCCAGCTATAGCTGGCGGCCTACAAAAAGTGTACCAAATTGGTCCAAAGGTGTTAAGACAATGTGTGTGTGTGTGTGTGAGCTACCTAGTGTGGTTGACCACATTTAGGGATGTTTTGTTCATAACATTAAAACGAAACAGTTTCCTGGGCCTAAAGGCTGATTCAGAGATTTTAGAATATAATGTTTGTGTAGTAATTAAAATAGCCACTATAATAAGATAGCCCGGGAAAGATAGTGCACCTCAAATCCTTAATTCCCAGATCAGAGATTAATCGGTTTTTTCGTTTTCTTGCAGTACACATTACAGTAAGAAAACACTTGCCATAGGATACTGTGATAACAAAATTTCCGGATCCAGAATTTTTGAAGTTGTGATTTTTTCTAGATGGAAGGACTTCGATTTGAGCTTTATTTATTTCACCACACCAGCGATTATTCCATTAATAGGACAAGCATTATCAAAAAACATGACAATTTGTTTGAAAATTGAGGGTTTTTTTTTTTTTTTTTTTTAAAACTCTGAGTCAGCCTGTAAATTTCACTGGGTAAATAGAAACAAAAGCTTTATCTTATACCAAAAACTTAATTAATGATGAGGTATAAAGTGGTAGGGGGGTCAGTCACAGGTCACCCCCAAAAAAAAAAATAACAAAAAAACCCTAAAATTTTTTATTCATTAAAAATGATTGGACGGATCTTTTGGCATATGAGCTTGCATAAACACAATAGGCAAGTGCCCTTTGGCTATTGTCCACATTCCCTGCACTTGTTTAGTTCAATCTAGGAAAAATCAAAGCCCATCTATAGCACGCATCACAGAATTTAATTCTATCATGCATGCTATAGCATGCAAGATAGAATTAAATCGTTATGCGAGAAATTCTAAGGTTCATACCTTCTCTGTGGTCTTTGCTTTCTCAAAACAGATACCGCATAATCCTTACACAGGACTGTTTTGTAGCAGACAATTCCATTAATGATTTGGGATGCTTTAAGATTTGCTGGATTTGTTACAACAACTTCAGAAGACCATGGCTTTTTCAATCATACACCAATCACCCTTTCACATCATACTAGACCAATTAGGTTGCAGTTGACATTGCGCAACAATCAATATACATATTTTATAATAAATTCAGTTATTTTAGACCCTCAAATCAGGACATTTTCCAGAGCGTCTTCTACCAGCTATTGAGGTCACAAGTGATTTTGCTTTCTTGTGTACAAGAAAAAATGGCATGTTTAGTGACTTCCCAACTGACTGGGGACACCCCAACCTTTAAGATACTTCATAGTAAATGGTACAATGGTGTAGAATTTGCAAAAATGCTTCAAAGAGATTCACATGTGTGTATTTCCCACGAATGTGTGTATTTCCACAATACATACAAACAGGCCCATATGCAGGGTGGGGGGGGGGGGGTGGCGTCCCATCCCCCTCCCCCCAAAAAAACCAAAAATGCCACAAAAGGGGCAAAAGTCCACCTTTTTGCTTGAATTTTTTGATAAAAGTCCAAATTTTAGCGGAAATTTACTGACAAGAAGTCCACTTTTGGTGATGAGAATTCCCAAAAAGGTCCAAAAAGGACCACTTTAGAGGGGTTAGGACGTCCACGTTTCCAAAACAGGTCCACTTTTCTGAAGTCCCGCCCCCCCCCAAAATAAATCCTGCATAGGCCCGCATCAGAAATAAGTGATTGGGCAATCTATTCTTGAACTCATTCAAGCAGACAAAATTTCTAACACTTGAAAAGGAGCTGTAAAGTTCACAGTGGTCAACAAGTCACCTGGTTGCATCATTGTAAATAATCCACAGTTCTACTGTGTAATCTGATCACATCTTTAGCTTTCTATCACATGCACACACTCATCTTCATTACTTAAAGTAAATCTAATGGAAATTCAATGTATGTGTCCTTCAGTTTCAAGTACTCTGATAATTCTGTGGTCAAGTCCAGTACATACACTTGATGTTTCAATATGACATCTTGTATATCTCTCTTAATTACATGTAGATGGAGCAGATACTCGTGCTCTCCTCAATAATCTGGAGGTTTTGTTTTTCCAACTGTAATTGAATTTTTGGTGTAGCACACAACAACATTTAGATAAACAGATATTTTTATGGGGAGCAGTACAGTGTGACCACTTGACTACCACAGCACAGGAATGGTTTGTCCACCGTGAATAAAAATTTAAATATTGGAAAAACCATATACATACTTTCAACTGAAAACATTTTTTTTAATTTTTCTTTACCCTAACGACTCGATTTAGCTCACATTATGAGTCTGCGTCAGTTTGACCAGACTCATAATGGCACGCGCCACTGAGGGGTTTGTGCCATTATTCGTCATCAAACTGAGCGTGCGTGCATTGATTTTTTGCTAATGCACTCGAAGCTAAAAATATACAAACATTAACCTCTAATCGCGCGCTGAGATTTTGATGCGTCTAATGCACAAGCTCCGCAGGAGCGAATGCTCTGGACAAGCATCAAAATTCATCACAAGTATATTGATTTGTTCCATTTTTTGAGCAAAAGTAAATGCTGAGTGCATCTGGACCTGGACACTTTCCATCCACTTGTGCTACGTTCACATACTTTGTTAACAGCTTCACTGATTTGCTGATGTATATGCGGAAATATGCAGGGTGTATTGCTTCTTGGTTATTTTCTGTCACATTATACACCAAAACCACACACACTTTTGTGTTAAAATGAACCAGTTTTATAGACATCAAGGTTAAACTGCTAATGGGCGATGCAGAAAAACACTAGGTGTCTTACTTAGAAACTTAAAATCCTGTTCTACGGATGTTAAAATCACGCTAGTATGTGCTCACGTTTTAACGCTTATCTTGCAAAATTTTTAATTATGGTCATTTTCACATCAGTGTTGTAACTTTTGTACCCTTGGGTTCAAAATTTAACAAGGCGGTTCTCGAACCACAAAGGTCCTCCCCCCGCTGCAGTAGCAAGAACAATAAGCAATCAATTATTAAGATCTCAGGGAAGATTTGTGAAGGCCCACCAAGTTTCATCTCCTACCACATGTTAATGATTTGACCTGGATGACCCCACAATGACCTGTGAAAATTGACCTTCCAAAGTGTCAACACTGAATGTTGACCACATCCCACCAAGTTTCATCCTCCTACCACCACCTGATTATGATTTGACCTTAATGAACCCCACACGACCTTGAAATGACATCAAATTTTTTGGCACTATGTGACCACACTCACAATTTCGCTCTCATACCACATATTAAATGATTTTGACCTTGGATTGACCCCTCATGACGTTCACATGACTCACAAGTTTTTGGACGACTGTTGATCACCCCCACCAATTTTACCCCTCCAACCACCCTCCAACCACAAGGGATTTTTGACTCTTCGGAGAAACCTTGAAATTGACCTTCAAACTTTTTGGTACTGATGTTGACCACACCCAGACTAATGTTTCATCTCCTACCACAATGTTAACTGATTTGATACCTTGGATGACCTTGAATGACTTTGAAATGACCTCAAAATTTTTGGTACTGAACTGTTGACCACACCCACCAATTTTCATCCTCCTACCACATTTAAGTGATTTGACCTTGGATGACCTCGGATGAGCTTGAATTGACCTTCAAAATTTTTTGGTTCCTGCAATGTTGACCACAGATCCCACCAATTTTCCATCCTCCTACAACATGTTAATGATTTGACCTTGGATGACCCTCGATGACCTTGAAAAATGACCTTCAAAATTTTTGGTACGGAATGTTGACCACACCCATCAAAAAAATTTTCGTCCTCCTACCATGTTAAGTGGATTTGACCTTGATGACCTCGGATGACCTTGAAATGACCTTCAAAATTTTTGGTACTGAATGTTGACCACCTCCAATTTTCATCTCCGACCACATGTTAATTAAAAAGTGATTTGACCTTGGATGACCTCGGATACCTTGAAATGAACCTTCAAAATTTTTGGTACTGAATGTTGACCACACCTACCCATTTTCATCCTCCTACCACATGGTTAAGTGTTTGACCTTGGATGACCTCGGATGACCTTGAAATAACCTTCAAAAATTTTTTGCTAACACTTTGACCACACTACCAATTTTCAATCCTCCTACCAATGGGGTAAGGGATTTTGACCTTGGATGACCTCGATGACCTTGAAATACCTCAAAATTTTTGGTACTGAATGTGACCACACCTAACCATTTCATTCATCCTCCTACCACATTTAGTGATTTGACCTTGGATACCCTCGGATGACCTTGAAATGACCTTCAAAATTTTCGGCACTGAATGTTGACCACACCCACCAATCATCACCTCGCCGACAACAGATAAGGTTTAAGCAATTTAAAACTCCCATTTTTTGCCTAGTTTTTGTGACCCATTAGACCTTTGACCAATGCCACCTGACCCTCGCCTCCGACCTCCTCCGCAGCCTACTTGACGACATCTATGGTGCGAAATGACACCCATACTTGCTCCAACAAAAGATATCGTTTGTTGCGAACGGTTATTATATCGATTTATCCCTATTTTTGCCCATCTTTGACCCTATTTTTGACACCAATGACCTTTGAACCCATGACACATGACCCATTTCGGATCCCATCCAACGCGTCGGTGGGATCCATCTATGTGCGAAGATGGACACCCACATTGCTTAGTTCCAAAGATATCGCGTGGGACACAACACACACGCACACCCGGACGGGGAGCATTTCTAAGTCCCCCTTCGCCAACAAAAGTTGGCGGGGGACCATAAAGTCCTTTTTATTTGTTATTTTCCACTAAAAAGTCTCACAATGATCAATTTTGAATTATTACTGTTTTTGGAGCTTAATCTATTTGCAAATATGTGTAATTTTTTAAATATTTGGCATATTGGGTAAATTTGTAGCAAAAAAATATTTTTTTGTGAAAATCCATTTTTCCAAATTGGTAACATAATTATCAGCAAAAGAGATACTATTTAATTCAAAGTATATGTAGTTCAAATTTACACTCACTTTTTGACTAGTCTTGGTTGAATTCATAAATATTTGGGAGGGAAGAGCAAATTTTGAGTAAATGTCATATCAACTCCAATAATTTTAATTTTTAATATGTTTTCCCATTAGCCAATCCCCATCATGTTCCCTGTACTAAATCTCTTCAATGATGGTTCCTTACTCCTGACAACAATTCATGAAAATCTTAAATTCTTACAAGTTGAATTTTACACTTGCATTCGTTTCGAGTGACAGTTAACATGTTACATGTTTTCGGAAGTGACAAGATGTTACCATGCTTGTTTTTGATAATAATTGAAAACCTGACTCTAATTTTTGCATTGCAACAACATATTCATTCATTCTATTATAAGGAGATACAATAGACTTCGCAAGGTGGTCACAACAACAAAATTCTAAGGGGAAATATACTGTATAATTACGTATTAATCTATTTGCAGGGCAACTACCATTGTTGTAAAAAATTACAATCCACGTGAGCCTCCGTGTGCAAAGTTCGTCAAATGACTCCTCCTGAAACAAATTACACTTTTTAAAAAGTTTTCAAATTCTTAGAACTTTTGCAATACACAGTGGTTTCGGAGGTGACAACGATTTCACAAATTGTTTTTCATCATGACCTGTGTTGATTAATAACACAAACTGTTTTATAATTTTGCCATTTTAAAAAAACAGCTTATTCAATTCTCGTTTACAAGAGGAAGAATTCTTAAGGTTGACCAAAGAAAAGAGCATGCAGGACACTTGTATTTAGAGAGGTTGCAGGCCACAGTGTATTGACCAGCGTAATATAAAAATATAATAAAAAATCACTTAGTTTGCTCCCTTCTCGCGCATTTTTAAACTAAAACTACATTGGCATAAATAACATCCAAACTTTGTGTGGACGCAATTTACATGGCCATGATTTGTGAAAAAAATATAATTTTGGAGGCATGTTTGTGAAAAACATACATTTTGGAGCAACATCTTGTTACACAAATAGAAGGTTTATTATCTCATCCGCACGAACCATTATGTCTGCTAGAAACTTGTCATATTTTACAGTGTCTTTTTTCATTTCAAGCTCATTTTCATAATGTTTTAATTTCTGATTTCCATTTTGGTTGGAGTCTTTATTTAATCATAGCCCTGATTACCATTTCATGCAAGTTTTGTTTCTTAAGATGTGATGTGTTTCTTTTGCTACAGTGTTTAACAAAATTTTAAAAAAAAAAAGATGCTGCCGGGTCATTTCAATCCATGCCAAACCGGGAACTCAAGCCATCTTCTATTTTTGCTTTTCATTTTGCCCATCCATCTAGCTTTGTAAGCATCTGATTTCCAAGGTCACAAGATCACACCGAAAAATAATCATGTCTAGCTAATTCTATAGCAGCCTGTCAAAGTTTATGACTGAGCAAAATTCTCATTCGGGTTGACATCAAACACTTAATGCCATCCTTATGAGACAATCTGCTGAAATTCAAACATTCCAGCGCATTACCAGCTTCATTTGTTTATACGTTGCCACTCCCCATTGATCAAAGTGATTATTTAGAATGAACTAAAGCTTCAATGGTGATCCCCTTTAATTTTAGCATGAATTATTTCTGTGCTGAAAGTTTTTTAAATGCTCTTATGATGGTATGACCGGAGGAAAAAATGATGCCCTCTCAAAGGTTGGAAACCCTTAAAGTAATACCCCCTCCCACTTGCTTTTTTTATTTTTGTGTTGATTGTGCTTTGAGTAGATTTCTAATCTTTTGCATTGTTAAGTAACACTTAAGTTCTTGAAATATTTCATTGTTTCAAATGCTTTTCCTCTGTCTATATTAAAACGGGCTCGGTCAGTACTAACCATGTACAGTTTAAAAAAATCATGCCCTCAGCATAATGTAAGCATAGTATCTTTGAACTTTAATTTGCATAGTGATACTAACCACCTAGCACTGTAATTTGTTGAAAACAGGATTGTTAAACTATTTTTAGTCTAAGAACAATATCTATAGGGATAACATTGACTGTTGTAAATAAATTATTGGCAAATCATTTGGTGGAGCAAAAATCAACACCATTTAGGCATTTAACATACAATGTAAATCATATATTAGAGTGTAAAGTCATACTTCCTCTGGATGAAAAAACCATAGCACATGATGCCGTAGCCTATACTATGATGCCATTCAAAGACAAAACAATAACATCTTTTAAGTACCTTTATATATTATTTACAATAGAAAGTTGCACATTAATACAAACAATTTTCGTTTATGATATAAAATCAAACTGGAAAGGGTGATCACTTCATTAAAATACACCGGAAGTAACGCGAAAGCGCCACCTATACTTTTAGAATGGGATTTTGCGGGATCCCATGCCGGCATGACATGACATTATTGAGGTGACATTAAAACTGGGTGCATTGTAGGATGAACCAATACACCTCTGAGATGCAGTGGTGTTTGTAAGGTCATTATGACTGGTTGGAGTGAGATAATTTGGGCTGTTTCAAGTTAACACGTGGCAAGGTTAAAGCGCCAAACACATGTTTGCTTATTGCCATCATTAAGTTGCAATTCATATGACACTGCTATGATTTTTAAAATAGCCACCTAGGTCAGACCTGGCATATTGGACCCAGGACACTTCTATGCATTATAAGTGGGGTGCTCGGTTTGCTCAAGTCAAACAATTTTTTAGTTCAGTAACTTTGGTAAAGGTGAGAAGTAGAATGAAGTGTAATGGAAAAATCGTTCTTTTGATTATGGAAAAAGAACTTTCCATAGCAACAAAAGCAAACAAAGAACTAGGTAAAAATAGATAGCCTTAATTGAATATCATGTAGGCCTAATTTGGCCCCCCCCGCCCCATGTTATATTTAGGTTCAAAATATGACAAATAACATCTTTAAGAAAACTTTTAAAACTTTGAAGAAAGAAGCTCAAACGTGTGGGTAATAAACAGAACATGAAGGATTCTTAAACTTCTACCACACAACATAAATTGGCATTCATTGAAAAATTCACTGACCATCACAGGATTTGAACCTGGGACCTCGGTTCACTATCTGATGCTCTAGATACCGACTGAGCTAATTAGTCAGATGGGGAAGAGCTGAAAAGGACAGAAATTTATAACACATGGCTTGGTCTCGGGGCCAGTGATATACTTTGTTAATAACATCAAACAGCCTCATCAAAATCAACTGAATTTTGAATAATCTTTTCTCGGGATATCTAATGAACTATAACAAAAATGAGGTGGTTAGAGTCACAAAAATGCACCTTTAATTGATTCTTTGAAGTGCCCTGCAATTATCGAAATGTACTTACTAGCACTTGTTACTATTTAAAAGGGTCACTTTAAAATTTTTCAGTAAAGGGGCTTTCACATTTTTTTAAAGCCGGGTTGTGTTTTACATCTTTATAATGCATAACCACGTATTAATTAACCCCTGAAATGAACAGCCTAAAAAATTGGCCCGTATTCTCAAACGATGTTTAAACTAATCACTGCACTGGTTAAATCGCAATTTAAACGCTCACTAAATAGACCCAATGTTAGTGTTTTCCCTTAGGTGACCTCTGTACTTGAAATGTCCTTCAAAATTTTTGTACTGAATGTTTACCACCCACCCTACACGCATTTTCTCCTCCTACCACATTTTAAGTGTTTGACCTTGGATCCCCTCGGATGACCTTGAAATGACCGTCAAAAGTTTTGGTCAAGGTTTACCACACCTACCAATTTTTTCATCCTCCTACCACATGGTTCGTGATTTGACCTTGGATCCTCGATGACCTTGAAAATGACCTTCACATTTTTTGGTACTGAATGTTGAACCACACCTAAACCAATTTTCATCCTCCTAACCACATTTAAGTGTTTGACCTTGGATGACCTCGGGATGCTTACATGACCTTCAAAATTTTTGGTACTGAAATGTTGACCACACCCACCATTTTCCATCCTCCTACCACATGTTAAGTATTTGACGCTTGGATGACCTCGGATGCCTGGAAATGACCTTCAATTTCGCACTGAATGTTGACCAACCAAGTTTCCACTCATCATCCTACCACAACAGATAGGTTTATAGCAATTTAACTCATTTTTGCCTATTTTGACCCCATTTGACCGTTGACCAATGCCACATGCCCCTCCTCCGAACTCACCGCAGCCTACTGTGGCGCGACTCTATGGTGCGAAATGGACACCCATACTTGCTCCCAATCAAAAGATATCGTGTTGACAAACGCTTTTATTTCGCGATTAGCCCACTATTTTGCCCCTATTTGACCCTATTTTTTGACCCCATTTGACCTTTTACCTATGACCATGACCCATTTCGGTTCCCACCCAACGCGTATGTGGAATACATCTATGTTGCTAAGATGGACCCCCACATTGCTTAGTTCCACAAGATATCTCGTGGGACCACACACGCACACACTGACGGGGATATCATTCTATAGTCCCCCTTCGCCAACAAAGTTGGCGGGGGAACCATCAGTACTTTTTTATTTGGTATTTTCACTAAAAAAGTACTCACAAATGATCAATTTTGAATTTAATTCACTGTTTTTTTGGGGAGCTTAATCTCTATTTGCAAAATCGTGTAATTTTTTTAAATATTGTGTGGCATATTTGGTAAATTTGAGCAAAAATCATTTTTTTGTGAAAATCCATTTTTTCCAAAATTGTACATAATTAATCAGCAAAGAGATCTTTTAATTATTCAAAAGTATATTTCGTTTCAAAATTTTACACTACTTTTTGTAGACTATCCTTGGTTGAATTCATAAATATTTGGGAGGGAGAGCAAATTGTGATGAAAGATGTCATAGCAACTCCAATTTTTAATTTTTAAATATTTTCATGACAATCCCCATCATGCTCCTGTACTAAATCTCTTCAATGATGGTTACTTCCTGAAACAAATATGAGTCAGAAAAATCTGTAAATTCTAACAAAGTTGAATTTTACAACTTGCAAGTCGTTTCGAGTGACAGTTAACATTGTTACATGTTTCAAGTGACAAAGATGTGTACCATGGCTTTTTTTTGTTGATAATAATTTGAGAAACGACTCTAGTTTTGCATTGCAACAACATATTCATTCATTCTAAATATAAGAGGATACAAATAGACTTCGCAGGTGTTTGCCAACAAACAAAATTTCTAAGGTGAACTATACTGTATAATTAACGTCTTAATCTCTGTTTGCAGGGAAACTAACATTTGTTGTAAAAAATTACATTCCATTGAGACTCCTTGTGCAAAGTTCCTCAAATGACTCCTCCTGAAACAAATTACACTTTTTAAAAAGTTTTCAAATTCTTAGAACTTTTGCAATACACAGTGGTTTCGGAGGTGACAACGATTTCACAAATTGTTTTTCATCATGACCTGTGTTGATTAATAACACAAACTGTTTTATAATTTTGCCATTTTAAAAAAACAGCTTATTCAATTCTCGTTTACAAGAGGAAGAATTCTTAAGGTTGACCAAAGAAAAGAGCATGCAGGACACTTGTATTTAGAGAGGTTGCAGGCCACAGTGTATTGACCAGCGTAATATAAAAATATAATAAAAAATCACTTAGTTTGCTCCCTTCTCGCGCATTTTTAAACTAAAACTACATTGGCATAAATAACATCCAAACTTTGTGTGGACGCAATTTACATGGCCATGATTTGTGAAAAAAATATAATTTTGGAGGCATGTTTGTGAAAAACATACATTTTGGAGCAACATCTTGTTACACAAATAGAAGGTTTATTATCTCATCCGCACGAACCATTATGTCTGCTAGAAACTTGTCATATTTTACAGTGTCTTTTTTCATTTCAAGCTCATTTTCATAATGTTTTAATTTCTGATTTCCATTTTGGTTGGAGTCTTTATTTAATCATAGCCCTGATTACCATTTCATGCAAGTTTTGTTTCTTAAGATGTGATGTGTTTCTTTTGCTACAGTGTTTAACAAAATTTTAAAAAAAAAAAGATGCTGCCGGGTCATTTCAATCCATGCCAAACCGGGAACTCAAGCCATCTTCTATTTTTGCTTTTCATTTTGCCCATCCATCTAGCTTTGTAAGCATCTGATTTCCAAGGTCACAAGATCACACCGAAAAATAATCATGTCTAGCTAATTCTATAGCAGCCTGTCAAAGTTTATGACTGAGCAAAATTCTCATTCGGGTTGACATCAAACACTTAATGCCATCCTTATGAGACAATCTGCTGAAATTCAAACATTCCAGCGCATTACCAGCTTCATTTGTTTATACGTTGCCACTCCCCATTGATCAAAGTGATTATTTAGAATGAACTAAAGCTTCAATGGTGATCCCCTTTAATTTTAGCATGAATTATTTCTGTGCTGAAAGTTTTTTAAATGCTCTTATGATGGTATGACCGGAGGAAAAAATGATGCCCTCCTCAAAGGTTGGAACCCTTAAAGTAATGACCCCTCCCAACCTTCTTTTGTTATTTTAGTGTCTGATTGTACTTGACTTTGAGTAGATTTCTAATTCTTTTGCATCTGTAAATACCCTAGTTATTGTGAAATCTTTGCAGTTGGTGCAAATCAATTTTTTTCTCTGTCTATATTAAACGGGCCTAGGTCATACTACTAACCTTTATCAGTATTCAACATATCATTCCCTCAGCATAAATATAAGCATAACTCTTTGATCTTTATATTGCATAGTGATCTAACCAGACCTTTCACTGTAATTTGTTGAAAAAGGAGTTTAACATTAGTCCTAAGAACATATATATTATAGGCGAACACATTAGTTTGTAATCAATTATTGGCAAATCATTTGGTGTCGCAAAATACAACAACCATTTAGCATTTAAAATACAATGTAATCTTATAATTTAGTGTAAAGTATCTTCATCTGATGAAAAAACCAAGCATCAATGATGCGTAGCCTATATTATGCCATTCAAAGACCCAATAACATCTTATAAAGTACCTTTATATCTTATTCAATAGAAAATGCAACATATCATACAATTTTAGTTTATGAATAAATCAAACCTGGAAAGGTGATCACTTCATTAAAATACACGGAAGTAACGCGAAAGAGCCAAAACTTTTAGAATGGGATTTTGCGGGGGTCCCATGGCTTGGCATCACTGACATTATTGAGGTGACATTAAAACTGGTGCATTGTGATGAACTCACTACCTCTGAGATAGCAATGGTTGTAAGGTCATTATGACCTGTTGGATGAGAGAATTATGGGCTGTTTCAAGTTAACACATTGCAATGTTAAAGAGCCAAACAATGTTGCTTATTGCCAACAGTAAGTTGCACTTCCTATGACAACTGCTAATGAATTAAATACCACCTAGGGTCAAAGCCTGGCCATACAAGGACAAGTTCTATGCATTATAAAGGTTGCCCTGCCTAATGCAAGCAAAAAACATATTTTTAAGTTCATTATACTTTGGTAAAGGTTCTAAGTAGAATGAATTTCAATGGCAAAATCCTCTTTTGATATGGAAACGAACTTTCATAATAAAAAAGCAAACAAATGACACTGGCTAATAAGATAATAGCCTGATAATAATGATATTAGGCCCTAATGCATGTTGATTTAGGTCAAATGATTGAAAAGATAACATCTTTAATAAAACTTTTAAACTTTGAAGAAAGCAGCTCAAACGTGTGGTATTAACAGAACATGCAGGATTTCTTAAACTTCTACCCATACCACAACATAAATTGGCAGTCAGTGAAAAATCTCACTGACCATCCAGGATTTGGACCTGGACCTGTTCGTTTCACTAGTCTGATGCTCTACTCTACCGTCCCACTGAGCTAATGAGTCAGATGGAGAAGAGCAGTAAAAGACAGACATTTATAACACAGTGGGCCTTGGTCTCTGGGGCACATGATTATAAACATTGTTTAATAACATCCACCGCCTCATCAAAATCACTGAATTTTGGAATTAACTTTTCTCAGGGATTCTAATGAACTATAAAACAAATGAGGTGTTAGAGCACAAAATCACCTTGATTGATTTGAAGGTGGCCTGCATTCTCTGAAATGGTACCTTACTTACTGCACTTGTTTTACTATTTAAAGGGTCACTTTAAAATTTTCAAAAAGGCGTTTCACAATTTTTTAAAGCCGGGTGTTTTTACAATCTTTATAATGCATATACCAGTGCATTAATTCACCCCTGACAAGAACGCCAAAACATTTTGGCCCGTATTCTCAACGATGTTTAACGCTATCCTGGTTAAATCGCAAAATTTAAATAAAAAAACGCCCGCTAAAATAGACCCAATTCTCAAAGCATGTTAACTTTAAACGCTGTTAAATTTTAGCCGAACATTGTTAAACATCCTAACCCTTGTTAAACTTAGACTTTCCTGGGGTAAGTTTAAGGCTGTGTTTTTATAACTTCAACGTTTTCAATCTCAAATGCCTGATATTTTCAGCTCTTGTGATACTCATGGTTAAGAAGACCTACCGCTCCTTTATTTCTCTATCTTTTCCGAGTCCTCAGTTCATTTCTTTCTCGTCCATTTTTCCTTTTGCTTCTATTTATCATGCTCGTTGTTTATCTGTTATCGTATGAAAGATAGCAGTGCGGCACAAACGACATAAAACAGTTTTTTAGGCTAGTTTTAAATAGGCCCCGGGCTTTTGTCTCCATCATTCACCACAATTCCAAAGCTCATTGCGTAACGTGACATTCTTTAAATTTACCCGTGGCTTCATGCGTTGCATTTCCAACTACGGAGGCTTGTTCTGTCTATAAATATTGTTCACCGCACACGTAATGATATCATCACGGCAAAGATAAGTCACAGTTCGTGGATAATCTTTACGGCGATGAATACAGGGGGTTAGCTAACGACTTGTTAAAAAATTTTAACCCTCGGTTTTTAACAGTGGCGTTTAGCGAACCACAGTTTTAGGCTAACCACCGTTTATTTTAGACATCGTTTGAGAATACGCCTTTATTTTTATTGTGTATGATAATACCAATGGCGCCTTTAATCATTGCAATAGTAAATGTTTACTTCTTGTCAAACGTAATTTAACTAATTATATGATGTGAACTCCACCAAAATATACATTGTGGTACCACATGAATCGCTGGGCTGGTATTATTTTAAATTAATTTTCACTTGACAATTACTCTATCGCGATGCATAGGCTATTCAATGCCACTCTACGAGGGGTGATTGATACGTTCTAAGCCTAATGTAAAAGAGATATGCGACAAAGTTCAAATTTTATCACCTCATCACATAAACGATGGGAAAGGGTGTCACTTTATGTTTGATTGGTTTCTAGACTAAAATTTTCCGGGAACACTATCCCACCGGCTTTTTTTTTTGCAAATGTGCCCAAAGTGCTTTTTTCTTTTTTTTTTTTTTCCGGGGGGCTTCCCATTTTTGTGGTCGAAATTAATTTTTCTGTATTCTGTGGGCCAATATTTGAATTTGGTGTGCATTTTATAATGTTTTTCAGGCCATGATCAAATTCGTGCAATCATTTCAAAATCCACATGGGCTTCGCGGGGATGCCTGAAAGTCACACTTGGCGCCCAAAATTAGACTTTCTACTAAATGAGAATATGACACTGTGTACTAGCAGTTAATATGATTTAGTGTCAATTTAGATGTGCTTGGGTACATACGATACATTTTTGTCGTTTTCAAAATTCAAAATGGCGTCAAACACAAGAAAATCCAAAATGGATGCCATGAAATGACGCATCATTTGGCCCAAGTATAGTTTATGGCATAATCAACGCACCAATCGTTTGAACTTAAGTATAAATGATTTCTATCTCTTCTAATACTTCTTGACATATCCATATCCAGCAAATTAACAACATTTTTGAATATCAAAATGGCTGCCGTTTACCTCAAAAATCAAAAGTGCCGTCCAAAGTGTCACTTTTTTGACCAAATGAATCATTTCATTCACAACGGTCAGTTTATGTCAATTGATTCAGCTTGTGCCCTCTGCAGATTTGTAGCCCAATTAGAGTTTCGACCCCTCATAACCGCGAGGTGCTAGCTTTCCCGGTGACGAACCTCACATATGAAATGTATATTGTTTAGGCTGTTGTAGGCGCTTCCAAACTCGGGCATTCGGTGACCGGGACACTGGGGTCTTGTTGATACCGCATCCGAATTGCACACAAAAGGGGTTTTCTTTCCTAAATTTTCCCCCCCCAAATGAGTCTTGGTGAAGTTTGCACATTTTCTTAAAAATATGGTTTTGAGCAAAATATTTCACAATCCCCCCCAAAAATGGGGTTATTTTTTATTCGTAACAGTGGTAAGATTTGCCAAAAAAATGTGGTCTTTTTGTGTGAACTTTTTTTTAATGGGGTCTTGTGAGCGACAACGATGCTGACAATAGGTCCTTACGAGCGTAACATATGCTCTTCCAAAGTGGGATTGTGCCCCCGGGTGTTGTCCTCACTGATATTAACATGGTATTTATATATTCCAGGCACATTAATTTTGCACGGGATGATATTTCTGTCTCCTATTTTATATATAGCCTAACAATTTTATTCACTCAATATCATAGCAAGTTAAGGCCTAAATTGCATTTTTATGATCCTCAGCCTCGTTCCCGACTTGCCTAAAACTTGAGATTTTCATATCACCTGAACTGTTGGCCTAAGTATAGTGTGTGTGTCCCTAATCCTCAGTGCAAATTCAATCATACTCTGGGAAGAAACGGTGTGGTTTGCTGGAACAGAGAAAAATTTTATCAAAATGGTCAGCCTTTGGCTGACCCATAGGCGTGTTGTTATTTCTGTCCGTAATACGGACAGAAAATACAAAATTGCAAATTTTTCTTCCAGAGTAGATGGAATTTGATTAGGCACACACACTATACTTAGGCCTACACAGATCGAATCTGGTCAGTGCGGATTAGTTAGAGAGACAAAACGTTTCGATGGGGAGGACACAGGAGGAAAAAGAGGAATGGGGATAGTGAAAAAGACAAAGGGGAGAGGGGCGCAAGTAGGGAAAAGATATAGGGTTAGAATAGTGGGTGTATGCAGAGTTGGAGAAAAGTCGGGATTGCGAGGGGGGTCGCGGGTTCGAATGGTACCCTACTCCCTTTTTGTCTGGACGCTCGGCATTTTTAAGAAGGGGTTAGGGAAGTATAAACACGCTGAGACTACCAGAAGACTAAACCCCTACTTTCGCGGTTCTTGGACAAAGATTGCAATAGGGTTATGGAACTGAGATAGGCGCCGATTCTGCTATTAAGACCCACATTTTCAGGCATCGTTGTCACCCAAAGACCCCATTTTAAAAAAAAAAAAAAGTTCAGCCCAAACCCCTTTTTTTTGTCAAACCTTAACACCTTTACACAAAGAACCCAATTTTTTTGTAAAATTTTGAAAATTTTTGCCCAAACACCTCTATTTTTTAAACATATTTTGCAAAAATTATTCACCCAAAGACACCAATTTTTTGGGAAAAATTTAGCAAAAATGTTCACCCAAAAAACTCATATTTTGGGCACATTTGAAGTATCTCACCCAAAAAGACCCCATCGTTTGCACATCCTTGTCCACTGAAGTGCCCCCTGAGTTTGGAAAGACAGCGCCAGCCTTACACCGATTATAAAATTTCATGGAGTGTTCCCCATGAATCGGGACGCTATAGGGCACCTAGTAAGGTCTAAGACCCACATTTCAGCCTTGTTGTCGTCCAGAAGACCCAATTTAAAAAAGGGTTCAGTCAAAGACCCCATTTTTGACAAATCTTACCCCATAACTTGTCACCGAAATTATTTTGCCCAAAGACCTCTATTTTTCCGAAAATTTTGCAAAATTTAGCCCAAAAGACAACATTCTTAGGAAGATTTAGCAAAGTGTCCACCCGAAAACACTTTTTGTGTTTGAATTCGGATTGTTCTTCACCAAAGACCCCATTGTTTCACGTCCTCTGTCACTAAATGCCCAGCTTTTGGAAGCCGTCCAGTTTACACCCATTATACATCATAGTTGAGTGTTCGGCACGGGAGGCCTATAGCACGAAAGACACTGTACTGAGGGGTCGAATATTAAAGGTGCGTGTCGGCCGATTTACCCGGAATAGTATCGATTTTGATATCAGATGAAAGGTCGTATTTTTCTCATTCGTCCGAAATTTGAGCCCGCATTCCATTTCATTCGCCAAGATAAGTGTATATAATACAAGAAAAAACCGCCATTTAGTGGTTACCCTCACCCCCCTATATTAGTATGTATTGAATAGGGCTTTGCAACATGCATTATCGCATCTAACATCAAAATCGCAACTTTGTTTCCAACCCGGTACTTGATGGGGTGTATGTTGAAATAGAACGATTGTCTTTGAAGTATAAGCTTACGGCCTTCGCTTTATCATTGGTCTTTACATAGGCCGCTTGCAGATAAGGGGCATGATTGCAATACCACCGTTATTTGTGGTGAAAGCCCGTCACCCGTGGTACAAAATAAAATGGCAACGGCCGCGATATTTCAAGTTTGACTGGGCGACTTTAACTTTTTAAATCGTCAATTTCTTCAATCGCAAAGTGAATTTGGAAAGTAAACAGCGGGACCTGCAAGACAGCTGAGAAGATTTGTGGTCACGACAAGCTAGGTTGTGGATACAGCACATAAATAATATGCTATGGGATTCAGACACAAAGTACACAAAAACGTGTAGCCCGGCCCGTTTCACACCTAACGTCTAGATATAGGAGGGCATCTTGCTCGAACAGGGCGGCCTAGTAAAAATGAAAAAATTATAAAATCCAAAGGAAAAAGCAACGGACCAAACAAAAGTCGCCACCAATGTGAAGAAGCAAGATGAATCGTGCTATATTGTGAAGTGCCAGGCTCTCATATAAAGTAGAGAACAACATACACACATCGAACAGCACCTATTAATTGTGCTACAAATGCAGAGGGCAAGCTTAATCAACTGACATCAACTGACCCGTGAAATGATGTCATTGGTCAAAAAGTGACATTTTGGACGCCATTTTGAATTTTGGGGTACACGGCAGCCATTTTGGAAATTCAAAAATTTTGCATTGACTGGATATTGTCAAGAAGTATCTGAGAGATAAAAATAACTTCAACGAAGGGTGGTTGTATTATGCCATAATTATAATTTGGAAAAACATTATGTGCATTCATGGCAGCATTTTGGATTTTCTTGTATTGACGGCATTTTGAATTGAAAACAACAGAAGGTTTCTTTGTACCCAAAACACATTCCAAATTGACACTAACATCACTAGAACTGCTAGTACACAGTGGCATATTCTCATTTAGGTAGAAGTTGTAATTTTTGGGCGCCATTTTGAATTTCTGGATACGGCAGCCATTTTGGATTTTGAAAATGATTGCAATCGATTTGTCATGGCTGAAAACTATAAATGCACACCAAAATTACAATAATTGGTCACAGGATACTGAAAAATTAATTTTCGACCCCAAAAAAATAGGAGCACCCCGAAAAAAGCACTTTGGGCACATTTTTTCAAAAAAAAAAAACGGCGGTGGGGATAGTGGTTCCCCGGAAAATTTTAGTCGGAAACCACTTCAAACATTAAAGTGAACACCCTTTCCCATCCGATTATGTCTGAGAGGCTGACTATGACCCCTGTACAACGAAAATTTAACCTTTGTGGACTGTATTGCTGTTTTTACCTGTTTTACGTTTTTAACCTTAACTCCAAAAACTTTGGGTTGTAAAATTCCGAGACACTGGCAATTTGAAAAAGAGTTGCACCCTCTAGAATTTTTCAAATTGATATTTTTGCATGGTTGTAAAGCTTTTATATTAAAACCCAATAGTGCACTCATTGTAAACAGAACGACTTCAAAATTAATGTCGCCGGTGTCACTAATCAGAGGCGATGGGGAAATGGTGTGTACAACAGGAAAACACCACGCCAGAGTTGATGCTCATGGTAGGCACCTTGTTTGACCTTGCGGTTGTAATATCAATGGTACGAGGTCTAGATAGTCATGTAATAGACGCATTTGATTGATGAGAATTAGGCAAACTTAAAAGTTAGCATACAAATTACCTGCATGTCTTTAGCCTCTTATTAATGTCCCTATCTGCTTTTGGGTATACATGTTATTTCTATGTATCTCTATTCTTCAATGACCTAGACTATCATTTGCGAGCAAATTGAAGAAATTTCATATTTTCTGAAAAATGTGCCAGTGCCGCTTTAAGGACTATGAATGCATTTGGTATAAATATTTAACAATCTTATCAAATAGGGCATTGCAGTGGTGTAAAATTGTGTAAGCTTGTTTGAATTGCATGGATTCTTGCCATGACCATTTTGTCAATTTACTCTTTACCATGGGTCCATATTCAGAGAACTTTAATCCTATGCTCTCAAGTGAGGACAGGTAACTGGTGAGTTAAAAAAGGGGTGATATAGAGAGTGGCGAGTTCCCCACACCCCCACAAAGTTTTAAAATTTTTCATTGAAGTGTGTGTGGTGAGTTAACATTTTGCAAGGAAGTCAATGAGGCAAGTCAAATTTTTCATTGTTGTGGTGCATTGTTTCTCTAACTCGCCAGCAGGACTAAATGGTGTTTTGATAACTCGCCTGCAAGACTAAATGGTGTTTCCGTAACTCGGCAGCAGGACCAATTGGTGTTTCCGTAACTCGCCAGCAGGATTTAATGGTGTTTCTGTATCTCGCCAGCAAGACTTCATGGTGTTTCCATAACTCGCCAGCAGGACTTCATGGTGTTTTGTATCTCGCCAGCAGGACTTCATGTATTTCCGTAACTCACCTCTGTGACTTCTTTGCAGTTCAGCCTGACTTCGTGGGGGGGGGTGGGGAACTTGCCATTTGAAACTCCAGGGATGTAAGTTTTCAGGCTATTGCCTGAAATTCAGCCCTCTGTTACACAAAGTTTCTGCATTTTTATTTTCAGCCCGTTTTGGAGCTTTTAGCCCAAATTCACACACTTTTCAGGCATTCCGGCTTTAACTCTTCAGACCTTCTTACATCCCTGAATGCAATCATTACGCGCCCAATTTTTAACTATCCAAAAACTGTGCGCCTCCTCTTAAATAGTATGTGGCCTAATTTTACATGTAAATTCGTCTACTCTGGCAAATTTCAAAAATGCATTTTAGAACAAGCTTTCTTCTGGCTTTACACGGTAAATTGACACACTATTAATAGTCCAGGAAAACTTTAGGATCCGTGTCGCCAGAAGGCAGAAATAAGGCATGGCTGATTTTTTTGTTTTAGAATAGTTTTTACTGTTATTAGGAGCAACATAGTCCAAGGGGACAGCGGCTTGTGGACCTTCCAAAGACCCTGTAGTAATCTATGCAAGGAATTACTTGATCTGTGGAAATGTATTGTCAGTTTATACACAGGACGAACAAACATACACTTATGAAAAGAATAGCAGCCATTCGGAAACCCTTATGACCTGGAACTGTTATTGCATATAGTTGATTAACCATAAATCGTAGATGGGCAATTTATACCTTTTGTAGTCCTTATGACATGACACAATGGATATTTTAAATTTGGCCCCCTGTACAAAATTGACCCTTATTCCACGATTAGCACAAGGGGAAAAACTGGGACTGGATATGTTGCTTTGACAACATTAGGAACTATCCTAATTTTATTTATTTGGATATAAACTATACTATGAATGCACTGGAAAACACAGAATAACACTGAAATTTCCAGAAATAGTCTGAATAAAGGAAAATAGTAACACTTAATTTTTCAGTTGTGTTTCAGAGATGGTTTCAGGGTATTTTCAGGTTGAGGGTACTCTATAAATGAGCATTGACCTTGTATTAATGTACCTATACTTTACTGAAGTCAGCTTATTATGGTTATTTTTTCAGTGTGATTATGAGCCTGAAGACATCGCAGTATATAATAATAGGCAAACGGAAAAGGTCAAACCTCTACCTTAAGCAATAATTGGCACAATTTTCAAAAGTTGATCTTTTGGCACAGTTAACGTTGGTAATTGGCTAGGAAAACTATAAACTGCGAACGAGAATGCTAAGAAATGAGTATTTATCATAAAATAAGCGATTTTGTTATTAGAATTGGGTTCCCGGATTGGACTTACGCCAGAGCGGGAAATGATACGTTTATGTCCGTCCATGATGGGGGGGACAAAAACAAAAAAAAAATTTATTCTTATTCAGCTGGGCGCAGTTTATCATGCTAACAAGAAATTTGATTGGATTAGATCAAAGCTCCGCCCATCCATACTGGCAATAGATGGATAGTGCGTAGAGCAATTACGCGGTGTAGCCTGCCACCACACGCGCGTTTATACTGTGTCATGCATGTCGCGTTGGTACGAAAATGCAATTTACGCAGCGTGACGATCACCGGCAACGGACTTGGTTCCTTGGGTTGAAAACATTTGTTTTCAAGAGGGTGTAATTATTAAATGAATAAAAAATTTTTTTTTTTTAATATTTTTGACAAATAAATCATGCGATGAAAAGCCCAAACATTACACAATTCTAGATAAGGAATGAGATAAAAAAGATGAATATTTTTGTTTTGGCATCATCTTAGATTGGTCATAATGAGGGCATCCAATATTTTATCGTGGGGATACCGGCTGCGCCGGCATCCACCACTCAAAATATTGGATGCCATTATGAACCATCTAAAGATGGCCAAAACAAAAAAATCATCGTTTATTCGTCTAAGTGCACCTAAGAAGATAACCTCTAAATTGACTTGCTGAACCAATAAAACAACAATGGTCAAAGAGTATAGACACGTACATGGCAGCTATTTTCCCGCTATTTCACACTTGGAAGGGGTTCCGCAGCCGTTGAATATTATCGGGATCCCCATAATAATTATTCTAATTACAAAATTCCTTCGAGCTAACCATTCACAGGTTATAGTTTATTAGCCAGTTACCATGCAACCGTGTAAAAAATCTCAATTTTTTAAAAATTGGGGGCGCTCTTTCCAATGTGCTAATGCAGTAAAAATTCACCGCGGACGCGATGCTGCACCTTGCGCCTGACAGCGTGTAGGCTTAACAACACGCCGTAAGCCATGTGGATTTTTAATGACTTTAAATGGTCACATAGCTGCTTTAAATCGTAAAAACTACAAATCAGGATTTCTGCAATTTATACCTTTTGTGTCCCCTTATGACATGACACAAATGGAATATTTAAAATTTGGCCCCCTGTCAAACTGTATAAACCCCTTTTTCCACGATTAGCAACAAGGGGAAAACTTGGGGACTGGATATGGGTTGCTCTTTGACAACATGAGTAGGAAACTATCCTAATTTTTATTTATCTGGACTATAAACTATACCTATGAAATGCAACTGGAAAACACAGAATAACACTGAAATTTCCAGAAATAGTCCTGAATAAAGGACAAAGTAACACTTCAGGGTATTTTTAATTGTGGTTCAGAGTGTTTTCAGTGTATTTTTTTTCATTTCAGTGTTGCATTGGTACTCTATAAATGAGCATTGACCTTGTATTTAATTACCATACTTTACTTAAGCAGCTTCCTATGGTTATTTTTCCAGGTGTGATTATGAGCCCCTTAATCATCGCAGTATATAATAAATAATGCAAAAGAAAGGTCAACAACCTCTACCTTAACAATACTGGCACAATTTCCAAAGTTGATATTTTGGCACAGTTACTATGGTGATTGTCTAGACACTAACCACCTGCGACCGAGAATGCTAAGAAATGTCGTATGTATCATCAAAATAGCGCTTTTGTTATTAGAATTGGGTTCCGGATGGACTTAACGGCATGAGCTGGACATGCGGTACGTTTTATTCCGGTCCATGATGAAATATTCTTATTCGTTGGGGGCGCAGTTTGTCATGTTAACAAGAAATTTATTTGATAGATCAAAGCTCCGCCCATGCATTACTGGGTAATAGATGGTAGTGGGCGTAAGCAATTTACGCGGGTGTGCCTGACACGTCGGGCGTTTAATACTGCGCCTTGTCATGTCGCGTTGGTACGAAAATGCAATTTACGCAGCGTGACGATCACCGCGCAACGACTTTGGTTTCTTGGGTTTAACACATTTGGTTTTCAAAGAGGGGTGTATGATTTGTAAATGAAAAAACAAGAATGATGTTAGAATATTTTGACAAAATAAATAAAGTGTCGATGAAAAGCAAACATTACAACAATTTAAATAAGAATGAAATAAAAATGATAATTTTTTTTTTGTGGCCATCTTAGATGTGTCATAATGGAGGGGCGGCCAATATTTTATCGTGGTGGATACCGCTGCGCCGGCATCCACCATTCAAAATATGTATTACCATTATGACACCATCTAAGATGGCCCAAACAAAAATATCATCTTTATTCTCTAAGTGCCCACCCGACAGAGTACAATAATATAACCTCTCACTTGACTTTCTGAAAACCCATAACACAACTAATAGGATAAGCGTAAGACCCGTACAGGTGGCACTATTTCCCCGGCTATTTCACACACTGGAAGGTGTTCCAAGCAGCCGTTGAATTAATTACGGGATCACCCAATACTAATGTGTGTGTCGTGATTGACAAAATACAAAATTCCTTCGAGCTTAAACCATTCAACGGTATATTTTATTAGTCCATTACCAATGGCCAACCGTGTAAAAACGGTCAATTTTTTTAAATTTGGGAGGCGCTCTTCAAATGTGTCTTAATGCAGTAAAAAATTCAGCCTCGCGACGCGATCTGCGCCTTGCGACCGACACTGTGTATGTGGGCTTAAATTCCCGCCGTAAAGACTATGTGGTTTTTGTGACTTTAAATGGTCAAATAGCTGATTAAATCGGCAAAAAAATCAACGTCAGATTTGTCTGCATTGGATAACCTTTTGGTAACGATAGAACACAGTTTGATGGTTTAAATGTGCAAATATCAGAAATCGGTAGAAACAAAAGCACTTAGGGGTTAACACACCCTAACTCCATGCAGTACCTTAACTGGACCAAAAAGTAACTCTACACAAAGGCGAACCTGATTTACGCTTAATGTTTGCAATCACTCAGAAAGACAACAACGTAACGACACCAGAGACCACCCCCTGTAATTCAGCTGGCCACACTCCCTAAACCAGGAACACTAGACCACCCGAATAACCTGCAATGTCCTTCACACCCACAAAAAAAAAACAAATAGTTACACTTTTTGGCTATATTATCCCTAATTCACAAAAAAAACTCTAAAAAAGAGAAAAAACTTGTTGATGAACTCCAACGATAACTCACCGCCAAAATCATTTTTAAATCAAATATAACCATTGATGAAACTCCATCGTTACTAAAAACAAACACTCAAACGAACACTGGTCGAACTTCATAACTTGCCAAATAAGCACTCTATATAACATAAACTCGTTGATGACTTGTTATCCATACCTCACAAAAACACTCTAACATAATTTGTTGTGACATGAACTCCAATAACACGCTAAAAATCTCTAAAAGACATTTTTTTTTCTCAATTATACAATGTATCTAAATTCCATCTTTTGTATTTTTTTGTAAAAATTACTCGTCGCATGACACGTCAAACATAAACTTAAAAACATTACTTGAGCTCCATCCTAAGTTAAAAAAACTAAAAACAAAAATAACCACGTCAATGAAACATCCGTCCATAACCACCAAAACCATTTAAAACATAACTTGTCATGAAACCAAAACTCACCAAAAATAATCTTACAACATAACTGGTCATGAACTCACCAAAATGACAGAAAAGTATGAAACACGCAGTATTCAACGAAAGGGAATCGCCCAGTCATTGTACGTATTGCAATCAAACGTGTCTGTATGGGACGTAATGACTAAAATACCTGATTTGACCCTTAAGCATCAAAATAGGTAAATATTTTCCGAAATGTACACATTAATCAAATTCAGAATGATATGAAGAGCACCTTCATTTTCTCTTTTTGATGCAAAAACATTTTGAAACTTTGGTGAACTTTGAACTTAAGTAATTTCCCTTTTTGTGGCACAGGTACATGGAATACTAAGGATTATTATATTTGGTATGTACCACTGGCCAACAGAATGGAAAGTGAAACGGGAACATTTCAATGCATTCTTGTATTAATGGATATTGTTTTAGTCTAATTTTTTAGTCAAAATGATATTTGTGCAGATTATGCAGCATTCTGAAATTGGACTGTTTTATTATGTTAATAAAGATATGGTCTGTGCTTACAAACCAAAACAATTTGATTGCATGCTACATGATGTGGTACGCATCCTTCTTGGGCAGAGATGGTGATTCAAGATTTCTGATCTTCACATTCTTATCCGTCATTTGGCATCCAAACCCCCGCCCTTTTCTTTGAACTTGATCTTGTCACCTTCGGCGTTCATGAAAGAAAAACATTTTTAACAATGTGATTTTCCTTTCCAATTTTATTAGCTGGTTTCAGCATCAATCGAATATGGGTCAGAATTTTATTTGTCTGAATAAACAATAGGAACTACAAGCAGCACTAGTTTCATGTCCGACTAACTTCCCTCTCCTGAATTTTACATGTATTTTCACCCCAAACCAAACAGTCAATATATGTAAGTAACGAGGCGCAGCATGAATGTGAGACTTACAATCTATGGGGGATTTAACACTTAAGTCACAAAATTTTAGTTGAATCAGATCTTGTACTTTTTGATTTGTCTTGTTTCGCCGCGCTGTCCCATAGACGTATCCATCCCAACAGTTACCAATTTTCCTAAAAATAATCTGGACAGACTCATGTTCAATGGGAGTATATAATCTTTTAAGCGAGAAATTATTGACTTCAGGAAATGATCTATTCAAATATGGGTACAAGATTAGATACAATTAAAATAAATGTTATTAGATTCTTTGTCCAAACTTGTTTTGCAGGAAGGATGCAGGACCTTTTTTTTGCCTTTTCCACACACATTTTTTCCCAAAAGACACGATGGGTCTAAAGGTGTCTTTTCGGCCAGCCCCCCCATAATGTGCCCTGCCAACTTCACGCAAATATTAGATAGAGAACAAACTAGCTGGCAAAGTGATATTTAGATATATTAAGAATTTCTTGTCCAACTTTTTTTTCAGTAAAGAGGATGCAGGATTTCTTTTCGCCTTTTCCCAAACAATTTTTTAACCCAAAACATGGATCTAATATCTTTGGTAGGGAACAAACTAGCCTGCAAACGAGATTAGAAAAGGTTACTGACGTCAAAAGCATGCAAGTTTATCTGTTTTAAATTGTTTTTTTTTTTAAAAAGAAGGAAAGAGTTCCATATACATGTACCCCCCTGCTCATATAAAATTTATCCATGATACAAAATTTATTTCAATTTTGGCCTTTATTAATCAAACACGGAATAAAGAGCCCAATTCAATAAATGTTTGTTTTGGCTGTAAATATATGAGATGGGTACAAATTGAACTCTTGCCAAAAAGAAAATATGACTAGATATTTATTACTATTCGTGTTATTTTTTTTTTTGCTATAAAAAACCTGTTTTTATGCGGCTGCAAAAAACATGCAGGCGGGGGGACCGAGAACTAATCATTTATTTTTTATCTTGGCATTACTATTGGGTACCCCGTACGCTAAGGAATGCATAAACATTGCATGGTATTACAATACTACAAATTACTAGATTTTTTTAATTACTAGCATTTGGTAAACTTTAAGAGCATAAGTTATACCAACATCTGAAACTTAAGTGCTCAAGCTAAAAAAAACTTCCGTTAGTGCCCCAGGGGGGGGGGGGGTTACTAGGACCAAACCAAGCCCAGATAACCACTTTTCCATGTGAGTTTGATCATTACACTAACACCAATAAATGGGGGTCAAAAGGTAGACCACATAACCCACAATAAATGAAATCCGACTATACTATGGCTAATTGAAATTGTCCTCTTCGAAAAGAGTGGGTGTGTCGCACATTTCCATCCTCAGCATCCAAATAAGGTTTTAACCAAATAAGCATTTATCTTACTTTAGAATAACCAATGAAAATATCATTGCAAAATATAGCCAAATTTATAACAATCTTGTATTTTTCTCAGAAACTTTCCAAAATCGCCTTAATTTTTCCCATCGCCTTACAACTACACAGGTTAAGAGCATGTCATGACAAAAGTTAAAAAATTGATGCTTATCAGCATCTATAAGGTTATTTGATTGAAGAATTATTATTAGTAATTTAATTACCTGCAACCGCGGCCTCCTAAGGTCTATATCTAAAGCCAATCAAATCCCAAGATTTAATTAACTTTACATTTTTTAATTAGTAAAATAGCTTGATTTTTTCACTTCCCGTTAGTGTCCCCAGGGGGGTGGGGGGTTCCTAGGGACCCTACCTAATTATTCAATGAAGCCGTGGGCGGATAGATTAATTTTTTTTTGTATCAGGAGAAAGCGTATTCATAAATCAGATCAATTAGCAAAAAAACTCCTTGAAAAAATTTGATTTCGTAACCGCGAAATCGCCAAAAAAATCAAAATGTTGGGTACTAGGAACCCCCCCCCCCCCCCGATTGGTCACTTAAGTGTTAAATGGCAACATTTAAACACACCCAACAAGCACACACGAACATAATTATCACCTTTCATATGAATTACTGTAAATTAACGTTGTCTTGCCTAATAATCCCGCTAATAACACATTTCGTAATTATTTGGTCGAATTTTCGGCCTGAGAAGGCGTCTTACTGGGGTAATGTACTGTCCTCGTACTACCCGTGACATGACATGAATTCACAGCAACATCATGTCATGGGTGGGGCTACTATTTGTGATAACATATGTGACCAATATACGAGGCATCATTGTCATGTACATGCTGTGCGGCAGCCATCACCTATAGTTTATCCATAGTCCATTAGACTGATATCGTCAAAGTCATGACACAGATCATCAATCAATGTCCATGCACAATGTCATGATATGCTCATGTATACTAGATAGGGCCTAACTTTATGACTACTGTCCTTCATAATTTAAAAAAGTCTATATTTGTTCTACGTACAGTACTGGATGGTGTAGGCTAGTGCTAGTATAATATAAATTAGCACCTACTTCAACATTCCGTATAACTAAGTCCGCATATTATTCCCCTGACGGTGTAGCCTTAAACCTTAGCAAGACCGGTCGTGGAACCATGACCAGTCACGATCGAGTCATTCTATTAATAAAGTAATGCGCCCTTCAATACGGCCTCGCTGCGGTGACGCATAAGTTTTGCTTCTAGCAGCACATCACTGAAAAAATAATGCCAAAGAACTAAGTGAGGTGAAACGTTTTCGTAAACAAAAATAACATAACCTTAACTCAGCTGAAGCCTCGGCGAGTGCGTCTTTTGCAATGTTTACAAACAAAAAAACAGGCTGTATCGAGATTGATTCAACACGGAAGTACGTACGAGCACATATTTCGATCACGTGATATGCTTTTCTGCAAATATGATCGCCCAGAAACCGATCAATCAAATATCCTAATTTTTGCGTCCAAGCCCCGCTCCGCGCAACGTCCAACGCGTCAATTCATAATTCATAGCACTCAGAACAATGGCTGCGTCCCCATGGCGGAAAGCATGTTTGGATTTCTTCTACCATGACCGTGCAAAAAAGTCATTTATTATGGAATTATCACACAGAATTTATGCAAAAACGTGTAACGAAGGTTGAACTTGTGAAGGTCTGCCTATGGTTTAAAGTGCCCGAATTTTTGATAAGCTATATCAATTAACGGACGGATTATTTGCCTTCCTACGGAGACTTTTTTAACAAACGTTGGATTTCATCAGTGTTCTTATTTTGGAAAAATTGGGTCCTTTTTTCAGACAAGATAACTGAACAAATTACAACCAATTATAAGGTAAGCTTTTACTACCGTCGTATTAATGGCACTCTGGCTCTATGGCGGTTTTTCCCCCCTCATTTTTTTTATTTGTTTTGATCTATAACTAAAGATATTCCACTTTATTGTGCAAAATTTTTGGGGGTGAATACTGGATTCTTATAGTTCAACTGTTTTTTTTTTTTCTGATATCTCAAAAATAATCATTATCATCAAAAAAATAAAACCAAAACCGTCCTAGACAAATATGTCTTTGTATCTTAAAAGTATTATGCGAAAACATGACAATTGATCTTTTAGTTAAGTCGGTCTGAAAAATTGGTTGGGGCAAAAAAATCGCTTTTTTGGCAAATTTTCCCTCAAAATGTGGCAAGTTTCCACATTAATCTGACACCAAATTTTTGGATTCCTCCGTCCATTTTTCCTTTCTAGAAATGTTAACTTCACATACTCAAGCTAAAGGGTTTACATTTTACAAATTTAGAAGACAGGAAAAGATACCCAGAAGCGCAACCGTTGACAGTGCCCTTAACGCAATATTAAAGCAATTTTTTGAAGAGCGGCCCCCAATCTTTCAAATTTGATATTTTTTGCACAGTTACGTTGGTAATTGTCAGGAAACTATACCTGCGAAACGATTATTGCTAAAACATCGTTTAAGTATCACAAAATAAGCGAATTTTGTAATTAGAATTTATGTGGGTCCCAGATTGGACTTAAAACGGCATAGCTGGAAATGCTACGTTTATGTCCTCTATGATTGAAATAGTGCCACCCGAGAAAATAACCTCTAACGTTGTCTTGCCTGAACTATAAAACAACTAGTGATGAGCGTAGACACGTAACATGGCGGCTATTTCCCGGTTATTTCACATTGGAAGGCCGTGTTTCCAGCAGCCCGTTGTATTATTATCGTGGGATCCCGATAATAATTATTCTAGTACAAACTGCTTCCGTTTGTGACACATAGACTTTTCGAGCTTAACCATTACAGGTATGTGTTTACTAGCCATTTACCATGCAAATCGTGTAAACCTCTCCAAATTTGTTGAAAAATTGGGGTCGCCTCTTCAAATTCAAAAAAGGGTGCTAATAAATTGCTTTAATTCGCTGTAGAGTGCCAACAATAATAGTATTTGGTTTCCCCAGCATCGGTTCTAAACATACCACAAGCAATAGCCACATGTTATGCATGAAATTGTTTAATTCCTTGTGCTTTGTTTTGGACCGTTTGCTGGGCAACGAATTCCATTACGTGTCACACACAGCTAATATCTTTAAAGCATGGACATAAGGTTCAAAAGACCCTATCATCACGTTGCCTCCGCCGCCTTTGTTATTAAATCCCCCATGATCCCATTTACCGGCTTAAGGTAAGGCGATATCACACCTCTCGCAGGAAGCCTGGCCAATCCATCAGCATGTATGAAATGCTTGCCCGAAATCAAGATCCAATCAAATCAAATTTATTTTCATCTCAACATCAAAAATCATCAATATAATTATACAGACATGATAAACCATAATGTTAATGAGATGGGGGAACAACTGCTAACACCTAGTGTGGGTTGGCCAGTGCCCTATAAACTATAGGTTACAGTAGAGACTACAGAATAGGGTGGTGACGGTCCAACTTCCTCCATAATTTCTAATATTATCTAAGGCAAAATTTCAAAAAAATGCAGTAAAGGTGAACATAAAAAAGACTAGAAATAAGAATTGTGCCTCGAATGCGCCATCAATTGAAATTGGTCGGTGATTAAAACGACACAACATAGACGTGCAATCACACAGAATGAACAAAGTAGGTAACAACAATGAAAAAAAACAACACCTCACAAATGTGGACGTACAACTAACCTACCACCAAATACCTTGCAAGGACAGACAAGACAAACTGAGAAATAAATCGCTGTAATTTTCATTAAAAGCCCAAAACGAGTTCTGTATATTAATATTGTATTTGATTGTATTTTTGATGTTGAGATGAAAATAATTTGATTCGATCCAGGACATAACCCAGTTTAATTAGTTCATAAGACAGGTATACACTATTTTCTACTTCCTCGCCAATCCAACTGTTTTCACATTGTAATCTCCTACTCGAAAATCAAACAATACTAAATCAACTGTGGTGCTATGAGTGGGATTTTAGGGGGGTCCACAGACCTTTTCGGGCAACCTTTTGGACCTAACACATAGAGATAATATCTTCGCTCCTCTACCAACCTGGCGTTTTAACACGGGAAAAATTGGGACACACATGTAATAGAATCAGCAGAAAGAACTTTAGGATTCCAGATGGTCGCCCGAATGGCAGAAATAAGTGCAGGCTGATTTTTTTTCAGATAGTTTTTTACTGTTTTATTAGGACAACATAATTCCCCCAAGGACACGGTGGCTTGTAGACCTTCCAAAGCACCCTGTAAGTAATCTATAATGCAAGGAATTACTTGCAATCTTGTTGAACATGTATTTTCAGTTTTTATTAACACGACGAACAACAGACACTTATTAAAGACTCTCAGCATTTTCTGACCCTTTTATGAACCTTGAACTTTTATTTCCATGTAGTTAACCAGATAATCGTAAGATTGGGCAATTTAATATACTAAAAACTTTTTGTATGTCCGTATGACATGAACAATGGAATATTTTAAAATTTGGTCCCCTGTACAAACTTTAAACCGGCCTTTATTTCCACGATTAGCACAAGGAAAACTTGGGACTGGATAGTTGCTTTTGACAACCTGAGGAACTATCCCTAATTTTAAATTTATCTTGGACTATAAATATAGCCTAGAAAATGGGGCACTGGCAAACACAGAATACCTGTCATGAAAATTTCCAGAAATAGTCTGAATCAAGGAAAATTAGTAACACTTTCAAACTCATTTTTCAGTTGTGGTTCCAAAGAATATGTTTCATGTGTGTTTTTTCATTGTTGCATTGTACTCTATAAATGAGCATTGACCTTGTCGGTGGTTAATTACCATACTTTTACCTGAGTGCAAGCTTATATGGTTATTTTTTTTCAAGTGTGATTATGACCCTGAAGCACGCAGTAGTCTGACTAATATGCAAAAGGAAAAAGGATCACCTCTTACTTAAAGCAATAATGGCCACAATTTTCAAAAGTTGATATTTTGTTTGGGGCACAGTAACGTTGGAAATTGTCTAGGACTATACCTGCGAACGAGAATGCTTAAGAATGCGTATTTATCCAGAAAATACGGATTTTGTTATTAAAATTGGGTTCCTGATTGGACTTAACGCAGAGCTGGAAATGCACGTTTGTCCGTCCATGATGAAATATATCTTATCTTATTCAGTGGGCGCAGTTATCATGTTAACAAGAATTTGAATTGGATTAGATCAAATGCTATACCGCCCATCCATTACTGGGGCAATAGATGGATAGTGCGTAGAGCATACGCGTTATCCGGACACTCGCGTTTTATATACTGCGCCTTGCATGTCGCGTTGGTACGAAAATGCAATTTACGCAGTGTGACGATCACCCGCGCAACGACCTTTGGTTCCTTCGGGTTTAAACATGTGTTTTTCAAGAGGGTGGTAATTATTTGAAATGAATAAAAAAAAAAATGATGTAGAATGATTTATGACAGATAATCATGTCCGATGAAAGCAAACATTACACAATTCTAAATAAGAATGAGAAATAAAAGATGAATATTTTTTTTTTGGCCATCTATATGGTGTCAAATGGATGGGCATCCAATATTTTATCGTGGTGGATAACCGGTCTTGCGCCCGAGCATCCACCAACATCAAATATTGGATGCCATATACACCATTAAGAGGGCCAACACAAAAAATATCAATCTTTTTTCCTGAAGTGGCCACCCAAATCAAGAAGATAAACCTCTAACGTGACTTGCCGAACCAATAAAACAACAATTGGATGAGCGTATATACACGTAACATGGCGCTATTTCCCGGCTATTTCACACTGGAAGGGTGTTTCCAGCAGCCGTTGAATTATTATCGGGATCCCCCAATAATATGATTCTAATCAAAATTCCTTCTAGCTTAACCATTCACAGGTATAGTTGGCTATTAGCCATTTCCAATGAAACCGTGTAAAAATCTCAATTTTTTTAAAAAGTTGGGGGCGCCTCTTCAAATGTGCTAATGCATACAAATTCACTCGCGCGACGTGATGCTGCGCCCTGCGCCTGACAGCGTGTAATGCGCTTAAATTCCCGCCGTTAAGACATGTGGTTTTGTGTGACTTTAAATGGTCAAATAGCTTCTTTAAATCGGTAACAAAATACAACGTAGGATTGTCTGCAGTGGAATACCTTTGTTGGTAACGATAGAACACAGTTTTTGATGTTTAAAATGGTGCAAATATCAGAAATTCGAGTAACAAACAAAGTCAAGGTTAACACTACCCTTAACTCCATGCACCCTTAACTGACCAAAAAGTAACAGCTAAACAAGGCGAACCTGATTTACGCTTAATGTTGCAATCAACTAAGACAATGCAACAACGTAAACTACACCAGACCACCCCCTCCTTTAATTCTGGCCAACACTCCCTAAACCCAGGAACACTAGACCACCCTATAAACCATGCAATGCCCTCCCCACAAAAAAATAACAAAGTTTTTTATTTTTTTCACTTTTTGGCTATATTATCCATAATTCACAAAAAAAACTCTAAAAAAAGATACAACTTGTTGATGAACTCCAAACGGATAACTCGCCAACAATCCACTTTTTAAAAAGCATAACTCATTGATGAACTCCATCGGTAACTAAAAAAAAACACTCAAAAGCAAACCACTCGTGCAACTTCATAACTTGCAAATAAGCATCGATCATAACATAAACCTCGTTGATGAAACTTTATTATCCATAAACTCACAAAAACACTCTAAACGTAATTTGTTGATGAAACTCCATAAACACACTAAAAAAAATCTCTAAAAGACAATTATTTTTCTCAAGACAATGGATCTAAATTCCATCTTTTGTATTTTGTTTTGTAAAAATATAACTCGTCCATGACACGCGGTCAAAACATAACTTAAAAAAAAAAAAACATTTAGTTTTTTTTTTTTTTTTTTTAAAATTAAACTAATAAAACAAAATATAATGTCAATGACCTAACTCCCCGTCCATAACTCACCAACCATTAAAACATAAAACTTGTATGAACCCAAAAACTCACACACCAAAAAATAACTCTTACAAACTAACTTTGTGGTCAATGAACTCACCAAAACTGACAGAAACAGTATGAACCAAACAAACAGTTATCAAAGAGTAGAATCCCCACTATCATTTACGCTTTGCAATAGAAGTGTCATTGTATGGACAGTAATGACTAAAAATACCTGATTTAACCTAACCAAACGCATCAATGTACAATATTTTCCGAAAATGTACACAATTATAAAAGTCGAATGAGTATGAGAAGCAACATTCCATTTCTCTTTTTTTGAGCAAAAAACATTTTGAAAACCTTTGTGTGACCTTTGAAACTTAATTAATTTTCCCTTTTGAAAATGGCAATCAGTTACTGGAATATCTATGGATTATTCCGTACATTGGGTGTCAACATTTGGCCACAGAAATGGGAAAGGAAAACAAACATTTTCAATCACTGCATTTCTCTGGTTCTTAATTGATATTTTTATATCTGAATTATTTTTAGTCCAAATGATATTTGTGGCCATATTGAATCCACATTCGAAAATTGGACTGTTGGGATTATGTTAATAAGATATGGTCTGTGCTTACAACCAAAAACAATTTGATTCAATATGCTACATGATGTTGGGTCCAGCATACCCTTCTGGCAGAGATGGATTCAGATTTTCTGAGCTTCATTCTTTTTCTTATCCTCATTTGGCATCGCCCTTTTCTTTGAACTTGATCTTGTCATCTGGCGTTCGAAAGAAAAAAACATATTTTAACAATGTTGATTTTCCCTTTCCAATTTTAATAGCTGTTTCAGCATCAATCTTCTATATGGGTGACAGACAAAATTTATTATGCTTGAATAACCATAGGACTACAAGCAAGCGCTCATTTTCATGCTCGCGGACTAGGACTAACTTCCATCTCCTGAATTTACATGTATTTTCACCGCCAAACCAAACAGTCAATATATTGTAAGTACGAGCGCAGCCTGATGTGAGATTAAATCTATGGATATTAAACACTTAATTTCACAAAATTTTAGTTGGATTATCACCGTCTTGTACTTTTTTGATTGCTTTGTTCCGTCTCGCGGCTTGTCCGCCATAGACGTATCCACCCAACAGTTTACCAATTTCCTAAAAATAATTCTGGAACAACTCATGTTCAAATGGTATATAACTTAAGCTAGAATGTCAGTGACTTCAGGAAAATGAAGCATTTCAAATATGGGTACAAGATTAACCAATAAAATAATTATTAGATTCTTGTCCAAACTTTTTTCAGGAGGATGCAGGCACTTTTTTTTTTTTTTTTCCTTTTCCAAACACACATTTTACCCAAAAGACGATGGATCTAATGTCTTTTCAGCAAGACCCCCATAATGTGCCCTGCCAACTCACGCAAATATTAGATAGAGAAACAAACTACTGCAAACTGATATTAGATATTATAAGATTCTGTCCCAACTTTTGTTTTTTTCAGAAAATGAGGATGGCCGGCGACTTTCTTTTCGCCCTTTTCCAAACAAGTTTTTCCCATAAACAATGGATCTATATCTTTATGTTAGGGGACAAACTAGCTGCAAACGAGATTAGAAAAGGTACTGACCTGCAAAAAGTCAATCCAAACCACAGTTTATCTGTTTTAATTGTTTTTTTTTTAAAAAGAAGGAAAGAGTTCCATAGTGTTTCCCCCCTCATATATAATTTACATGATAACAAATGTATTTCAATTGTTGGCCTTTATTATCAAACCACGGATAAAGAGCCAATTAAATAAATGTTTTGCTTGCATGTAAATTACGAAGGGGGGTACATATGGAACATCTTTCCAAAAAGAAATATGACTATATTTATTACTAATCGCGTGTGTATTTTTTTTTTTGCTATAAAAACCTTTTTGATGCGCTGCAAAAACGAGCGGCGGGGACGAGAAACTAATAATTTAATTTGGGTACTAAATGGCCTTACGTATTGGGTACCCAATTACCTCTAAGGAATGCATAAAACATTGCATTAATTACATACTAAAAATTTACTATGGATATTTTAATTATTAGCATTTGTAAACTTTAAGAGCATAAGTTATACCAACATCTGACTTAATGCTCAGCCTAAAAAAACGAAATTTTCCGTTAGTGCCGGGGGGGGGGGGGCGGGTTACTAGGGACCCAAACCCAGATATAATCACTTTTCCATGTGAGTTTGATCATGACCCTAACAAAATAAATGGGGGGTCATATAAGAACCACATACCCACAATACAAATAAAATCCGACCTATGACCTATGGCTAATTGAAATTGTCACCTTCGAAAAGATGTGTTTCGCACATTTCCACCCTCACAACTCCAATATAAGGTTTAACCAAAATATATTATATCTACTTTATAATAACAATTAAAATAATCATTATCATTGCAAATATAGCCAATTTATGACCATCTTGGGTCTTTTTCCTCAGAACTTCAAAATCCGCCTATTTATTTTTCCCATAGACTTCCCCAGTTTAAGAGCATGGCATGTGACAAAATTAAATTGATGCTATCGCATATAGAAAGGTTAATTTTGATTGAAGAATGTATTAATTATTAATTAATATTACCTCGCTAAGGTAAGTAATTAAAGCAAAAAATCCCAATATGTACTTACTTTATTTTTTAATTAGTACAAATAGCTTGCTTTTTTCACTCCGTTAGTGCCCATCTGGGGGGGGGGGGGGTTTCCGAGGACCCTACCTAATGATTCTAATGAAGCCGTTGGCGTATTTTAATTTTTTTGTTTGTATCAGGAGAAGCGGTATTCATAAAATCAGACAATTATCAAAAAACTCCTTGAAAACTTTGGATTAGCGTACCGAGAAATCGCAAAAAAATCAAATGTTTGGGTACTATTGAACCCCCCCCCCCCTGGGCACTTTAGTGTTAATGGAATGGCCTTCAAAAAACCACACACACACGAACAATATTATCACCACCTTTCATATTAATTACAAATTACGTTTTCCCCTGGGTGCCTAAGAATCCCGCGTAAAGAACAACATTTCGTATTATTTGGTCGAATTGTCTGAAGGCCTTAACTGGGTCAATTGAACTTTCCTACGACCGTGACATGAATGAATTCAACAGCAACAGTCATGTCATGGCTAATATTGTGATAACACTAGGTGACCAAGATACGAGGCATCATTGTCATGTACATGCTGTGGGCGGGACATCAACCATTATAGTTAGAATAGCATAGTCCATTAGACATGATAGCTTCACAGTCATTTACAACAGATTCTCACTGCATGTCATTCATTCATGATATTGATCCAAATGTTACTATACTGCCTAACTTTATGACTACGCTAACTGCAATAATTAAGCTATATTTGGTGTCTACGTTACAGTACTGAGGGATGTAGGCTAGTGGGGATCAGTCTAATATAAAATTAGCAACATACTTCAACTTCCGTATAACTAAGTCGAATAATACTTAAGTTCCCCCTGACTCTGTCCTAATAACCCATTACGAAGACCAGGTCGTGGAAACCATGACCAGTCACGATCGAGTCATTCTATTATCAAGTATGGGGGGAACCCTTCATCGTACTCGCTCTGTGCGACATAGGTTTTGCTCTAGCCAAGCACATCGACTGAAAAAAATAAATGTCCAAATAAAGAAATAAGTGGAAGGTGAAAGTTTTCTGTACACAAAAATAACTTACTTAACTTAAAGCTGTGAACGCTGTCTGGCGAGTCCCGCTTTGCAATGTTTTACAAACAAAAACATCTGATCCGAGATTGATGTCAACACGGAAGTACGTCCGAGCACATATTTCGGGTCCACGTGGAATGCTTATTCTTTCCTCTGCAAATAGTGATCGGCCCAAACCGATCAATCAATATGCTAATTTTGCGATCCAAGCCCCGCCTCCGCGCTACGTCACGCGTTGCCAATTCCATAAAGCATTCAAACATGGCTGCTGTCCAGGGCGGTAAAGCATGTTTGGATTTTCTTCTACATGAACCTGCAAAAAATATTGGTTATTAATGACATTATCCACATAATTTAGCAAAACGTGTACAGAAGGTTGAACTTGTGAAGGTTCCTGCCTATGGTTTAAAGTTCCTGGCGGAATTTTGGATGAAGTATTCAGATTACGGGACGGATTATTGGCCGGTACGGCGCTTTTTTAACAAAACGTTGGATTTCTCAGTGTTTTCATTTTGGAGAAAATTGTCATTTTTTCAGACAAGATAACTACAAAGTAACCAAATTTAAGGTAAGCTTTTTACTACGCCGCGCGTATTAAGTTGCTCTGCTCTAGGGACGGTTTTTTTTCCCTCATTTTTTTTATTTTTGATACTATTAACTAAAATATATTCCACTTTATTGTGGCAAATTTTGATGGGTTGAAATACTGGAACTTCTTAATATTCAACTGTTTTTTTCTGATACTCAACAAATAATCATTATAACACAAAAATAAAAAAACCGTCACTAGACAAATAATGTCTTGTTCTTAAAAGTATCTGAGAAGAACATGACAAATTGATTCGTTTTTATTTATGCGTCGGAAAAATTTGGGGCAAAAAATCGCTTTTTTGGCAATTTTCTCAAAATGGATGTGGCAAGTTTCAGGGGCACATAAAAATTCTGACCCCAAATTTTGGAATGTTCCTCGTCCATTTTTCCCTTTTCTATAATTGTAACTTTCTCACATACTAAGGGTTTACATTTACAAAGTTATCGGAACAGGAAAAGATACCAGAGCTCAACGTGACCTTGCCTTAAAAGCAATATAGCATATTTTTTGAAGAGGGTGCCCCCAATTTCAAATTTGCATATTTTTGCACAGTTACTTTGGTGAATTGTCTAGGAAACTAGAATACTAAAAAATGCGAATTTAAAAAAAAATCGTATTTATCACAAATAAGCGATTTTGTATAGTTGGGATCCCAGCTGGACTTAACGGCAGAGCTTGAAATGCTATGACGTTTATGTCCGTCTATATGAAATCGTACCCACCCGAGAAAATAACCTCTAACTGGCTTGCCTGAACTATTAAAACAACTAATGGATGAGCGTAGACCGTACATGGCGCTAAATTTCCCCGTTATTTCACTTGGAAAAAGGCCGTTTCCAGCAGCCGTGTATTATTATCGTGGATCCCCCCATAATAATTATTTTAGAATACAAAATGCCCTTCGTTGTGACACATAGACATTTTTGAGCTTAACCATTCACAAGGTCAGTTTACTACAGCCATTTACCAATGCAATCGTGTAAACCTCTCCAAATTTTTTGAAAAATTGGGGGCTGCTCTTCCAAAAAAATGTGCTATATTGCTTAATTCTCTGTAGGTGCCACATATAGGTATTTGTTTCCCCATCAAAAATCGGTCTAAACATTACCAGAGAGCAAATTGACACACATGTTTGCAAGAAATTGTTTTTGTTGCCTTGTGATTTGTTTGGACCGATTGCTGGGGCAACGAATTCCATTACGTGTCACACTACAGCGAATATCTGTTAAAGCCTGGACAAATTTTTTTCCAAAGACCCTATCACGGTTTGCTGTTCCGCCTTTTGGTTATTAAATCCCCCATGATCCCATTACCGGCTTAAGGTAATGCGATAATCACCTCTCAGCAGGAGAGCTGCCATCCATCACATGTCTGAATTCCTTGCCCGAAATCAAGATCCAATCAAATCAAATTTATTTCAAGTCTCAACCAACAATCAAAAATACATCAATATAAGAACATGAAAACCAAATGGTTTAATGAGATGGGACAAACTCTAAACTCATAGTGGTGGGGTGCCCAGTGCCCTAGAAACTAATAAGTTACAGTAGTGACTACAAATAAGGTTACGTCGAACATTCTCCGGAAATTGTACTTAATATTTGCTAAGTGCAAATAATTTTAAAAAATGCAGTAAAGTGAAAATATAAAAGAAAAGACGAAGAATAAGAATTGTGCATTAAATGAGCTAATACAATTGAATTGGTTCTGAAGTTTAAAAAGTACAAAAAATAGACGTGGCATTCCACACAAATGAACAAAGTAGGAACAGTACAAATGAAAAAACCGCAACAAAGGTGACGTTACAACTAACCTACCACAAATAACCTTGATAGACAGACAAGACAAACGAGAAACTGACTGTATATGCTTTTCAATTAAAAATCTCAAACGCGTTTTTCATGTAAATAATTATATTGTATTTGATTGTATTTTTGTGTTGAGATGAAATAAATTTGATTCGATCCAGGACCAATAACCATTGACTATTATTTTCATAAGACAGTTAATACACTATTTTCTACTTCCTAGCCAACTCTCCAAACTGTTTTCATTGACTCTCTATCTAAAATCAACAATAATAAAATCAACTGTGTGCTATGAGTGGGATTTGATCCCAAGACTTTCGGTCCCAACTTTCGGACCTAACACCTCTAGATAATATCTAAATCGCTTCCTCCCCACCCTGCTTGATAGCTCAGTCGGGAAAACACCGTGTGTGGGTAATAACGGAGGTCTCCGGTTCGAGTCCGATCAGCGCACATGTGTTTTTTTAACAGTAACGTTCGCTGGCCATCTCACATGGAAAGATTAATAATAAAACATCACACGAATGACCGATCTTTTTCAAATAGTACTAAATTAATACTGCCTTTGTTTTACCCACAAAACTTTGCATTAGCTTACTGAAAGTTTATGATATTTGGCTTGTTTTTCTTTCGATAAAAAGTTCAATGTTTTCTAAACTTTGGCAATAATTGCCAAGAGGGTCAGCTATCGGTCCAGAATGAACCCAGAGTTCCCTGCTAACATGATATATTTTGCCTGGGAAAGTGGTTAGTCCTTGTTTTGAGTGGTCACGCAATGAGGGTCCGGTTGAACGATTACCTGAAAGGTGCAGTCAAGCGGCCCTTTAAGTTTTTCCAACCAATTTTCCTGGTAACTGAGAGTAACAGTGGGTATCGGATTACACATTGAAGCAACTTCTTTTAGAATCAGTAGAGTCAATCACCCTAAACAATTTTTCCCATTCAGTGTTTCTTTGATCATGTCCCCGGGGCAACTTGGGTCATTGGAAAATTTCCCCCTTTCACTTGATTGCCTCGGTGCGACCTTGTGCTAAGACTCGGGTCAAAGACTTACTTTGGAGTTGGATTACTGAAATGGTGTGCTTTTTCTTTGTCTGAGATTTCCGCACACAGAGAAGTCGTTGTTGGTTTCGTCCACAGTCGTGAAAAGCGTACTCACATGATAGTTCCCAACGGAGAGTAAACTCAACAGATTATGTGTGTGCCATATTATTTAAAAATCAATACATCGAACGACAAATTGACCATGGAAAAAAGAGGTTCATATAACGGGAAAACTTGCCCGTTAAGCTGAAGTATAGTTAGATTCACACCATCGTGTCACCTCCTAGTACTTTTCCGAGGTCTTAGAATTGAATGAGGGATGTGCAGTGGATGGGAATTAAAAATCCAAGGGCTAAATCTATTGAACACATGTATCCTGATAGTAGCGCAAATCAATTATGTGCTTAATGAATCATTCAATTTAGTCAACGGAAACGCGTCATAGGTGCATATTATTACTTTCAAACATCTCTTACTAATCGTATTGATTCTAACGATATTCCTTGTCACAGGTGAAGTTGAATTATTGGGACTTGGATGAGCCTCGTTGCTTTGGATACACAAAGAATACAAAAGTTTTGTACTCTCTATGTAAACATGATAAAGGCCGATTTGTACTTTATTATGAGAAAGTGAATCAGGCCACATTTCTGCTCCTCTCCCAAATATCATTCGACGCTGTCAACACTTTTCGCTCGTGTACCGAGCGGTTGAATTTACTATAGCAGTCATTCTTACGGAATCACTACAACTGCTGACTCTGCCGTTAACCACCGTGACGCGTGACGCGTATCGTCGCTTTGGTTCATTTACATGATGTTCGAAGTAAAGTGAACATAGTTTTCTCTTCCTTTACACCATGTTACTTTAGCTCTGTGATGCAATTTCCATATCAATGCACTTATCATATTCAAAAACGAAAGACAGAAAAAGTCTCAAAATCCCCATATAATCACAAAGAATCATATAGATGACAGATAAAACTTCCATCCAATATTCTTTTTGTCAGAAATATTTTGAACTTTGTTATTGTTTTTTTTTTCTCAAAGAAATAAAATGACAATCCTTTCCTTTTCCATATTAATAATAATAATAATAATAATAATCAAGGTTTATTTTAATCTCAAATCGTGGCCTGTAGGCCAAATTGCTAGAGACTTTACAACTTAATAATTACTAGACAGAAACAATGCAACTTGGAGGCAGCAGCTTAAACAGCGCCATATTGCAACATTCAAACACACTACACGAAACACACACCGGATGGGTAGTGCAAGCTTTCATGGTTCATTTGCCCATTTCAAATGAACCATGGAGAAAGTGGCATTCAGGTTTTAATCAATATCTGTTATACAAATCAAATCCCAAATAGAGTTCCCGAATTAAATCCAGCAAGTGGTCCCACTGAGATTCGATCCGAGGACCCTTTGCTCCAGAGGTAAGCTTGCTAACCGCTAGACCACGCCACTTCCTTTTATTAAAAAAAGGAGATAACAAAATACATAAAAAGGGAGTAACCTAACCCAAAACAAACTCAAACGCCAAAGCTGTCATAGAAATATGACAGAAAAGAGACAGACAGCCAAAATTTTGTTGTTGAAAATAATTCATAATAATGCGTGTGTTAAGTTCGTGCCTAAACAATGTGCATGAAGTGGCCTGGGTGGCTTCTTCGTTTACTTTCTACTCTAACCAGGAATGATCGACGTATTTGTTTTTAAATCTTGGTTGATAGGCTCACTCAGGATTCTATTATCCGGTGATACAATAGATGAATAGATTAAACATCGACGGAATTATAACATAGCCATTAAATTCCGTTTTAACCAATGACTCACCACAAAGTAAAAATCAACCTGAAAACTTCATTACCACTCGTTTATTGAGCACAAAAGTCATCTCGCGTTACTCCGCACCAAGAAAGGGCAACTAATCCAGCTATGTACATCATTGAATTCCAGAAATGCTCGAATAACACTGGTGGCCTATTATGACTTTGGTATTCTCCCGTGGGGTAAGAAAGATTTTATGTAAATCATTAAGGACATGGTATTTCATGGGGATCTATTGCGATGATAACAACTTTCACACGAAGAGCGTGCCAAAACCCACCTTATCAGTTAGAGGGAGCTAATCAATGTTTTTCTCTCTTGTCCGGTTTTCGACATCGTCCGAATAAAGGCACCTGTGCTTGTAGACGCGATTTTACGGTATAAAACCAAAAGTGTACGTCATTGGCTTTAAAATGGAACGTTTTTAAATGACTTTTTTAGTTTCTTCCGTTTTCAGTGGAAGAAACTAGAAGAAACCTGTTTCTTCCAAGTGGAAAAAACCGCGAAAAAACGCGTTTTTTTCCACCTGTGGAAGAAACTG
>JAMKCH010041731.1:0-110560 GCA_023653785.1 Ophioderma brevispina
TCATACAAAAGAATAGTCATTGTATAGCGCCCTCGCAGGCAAAAGTATGTTCAACCTGTTCAATTACCACTGTCTGAGGCAATCGATCGACTCTGTTTGAGTACGCCAAACAGGCGAATACGCATTCGTTCATTTGACATAGCAACAGAGGACGTTTTTTGTTTTGCCAACAGACCAATCGCTATTTTGACAAGGAAAACAAAGGATACTTGAATTCGAAAGCGTGCTCAAAATGAAGAACGTTTCCATGTCCACAATGTACACATAAAATTAATTTTCCTAAAGTTTCAATTTTAGATATTCAAGTTATAATTTCAAAAACTTCAATCGCCGATATATCGAAATGTTGCTGTTGCTCGATTGGCCTGTTTGGAAGATTCGTGACGATTAAAGAGTATCAGTAGGCCTATAACTGGTGTTCGTAACAGCATGTTTCCAACCGCTCTGTTGTGTTTAAGCGTTTTCTATTTTTTATAAATATTTTAGGCCACTCTTGATGGGTATATTGGCGAAACAATAAGAAGTGAAATATAATTGATTGACAAGTGAAGATCAAAGTGCGTGTTCCGATCGTAGTGCCAGGCTCTCAAATCACGTAGAGAACACATAGACATAAATGCGGAACACGCGCCTTTAAATCGTTTCTTTTTTATAGAGTTGAACAAACATATTATTAATTACTTTTATTATGGGCAAAGGGTGTTTTGTACTATGATTTTTAAAATGCACTGTAATCACAGCTATATTATTCATTAAATTTATCTTGCGTTTCGTTGGGCAAAGTGGTTCTTCTGCGTCGGTTTGGGGAAAACACAACAAAATCAAAAATAAAAAAAAAAAACCAAAAAAACCAAAAAAACAAAAATCTTAAAAAAAAAAAATTCTCAACATTGGGCCGCCTTAATTTTCGATTTCTCTCATTTTCACATAGTTCATATTTTCACCATATACCCATTAAAAAGCTTTGTATTCATTAAGTCGCCAGAATTGCTGTTAATTTTTTAGATCCTTTGACCAATCCTATACATGCAGTTATCGTCTGGCAACGTTCTGTTGACATTTATTGTTTTAATGTCTCCATTGGTTAGAAGAACATCAGAAGAAGATCACGAAGAAGAAGAAGAAGAGTGATGAAGAAGAAGAGATGATGATGAAGATAAGAAATGGTGAAGATGAAGAAGAACAAAAGATTGAAGAAGAAGAGATGATGAAAGAAGAGAAGAAGATGATGACGAAGAAATGATGAGAAGAGAAGAGTGATGATGAAGAGAAGAGATGATGATGAAGAAGAAGAGAAGAAGAGGAAGAAGAGATGAAGAAGAAGAAGAAGAAGAGAAGATAAGACGAAGGAAGAGATCATCGAAGAAGAAGATGAAGAAGATAAAAGCGGAGATCATAAAGAAGAGGAAATCATTGAAAAACAGGATTTCGATAATAAAACAATGTGTCTGAAACGGGATCATGCGCACGTTAACATAAAAGCATTACTTTTAATTTTGGATAACAAAAAAAAAGAAATAACAAAAATTCAATCCTGAAAAAACTTGATCATCCAATAATTCCAAACATGTTACTGCACTTTGATACAAAACATATAATAACCAAGTGATAAATATTATGTTGGAAGTTTTAACATTCATTTTAAGAGGTACAATTATACAATAAAACCCTGAAGACAATTTACGATTTGTCATATTTAAATTATTATATTATATGATATTAATATGGATATTATTATTTTACTTTCCACAGAGTTTTCAGATATAACCCTTCTAGGAATCTATTATTTCAGCAACTTTAAGAGGGTGTTCCAATATGTAGCATAGCTCGTATAGTAGGCCATATTCAAATGTGGTATAAGCATGTGGTTTCTAAACCTTCTCCCTTGGTTTGTATAATTACTAGAATTAATATTCGAGGACCATTTTTCCTAATCGGTGACCACCACCGCCGCGTCATATTGCATCAAGCTGCACAGAATGAAATCGTTACTTTATAGTTTACGTGTGTGTTAAGTCTACCCCCGAGTAGACCGTGCGTAACTTTTGGTCGGAATTAGTTCACAACTGCTTACGTGTTCAATTGGGAACGCGGGAACACAATAGTTGTGTTAATAAGTCACAACTATATAGCGACGTAGCCTAGTCGTTATGTAGTTGTCAGGTAGCTCCGTACGAGTTTAGTAACGCAGTATGCACTTAGTAATGAAGTTACGCATTACTTAGTATAAAGGTAGGGTACCAGTGTCGTAAGTACGGTTGGGGAACGGACCCCTAGAAATATTCTAACCCCATATGGTACGTCTCGTAGGCGCGAAGGTCAGAAAAGTACCTTTAAGCACAAACAAATAAAGCTTGTTTAAAATGATCTGAATTTTATTTTTTTTTTTTTTTTTTTTTTTTTTTTTTTTTTTTATAATAAAACTGATTGATTTACAATGCAAAGGAATTTGTATGGCCAAAACAACAGTTCAATGGCAATAACGATACCATTAAATGTCCTTAAAAGTTACACTCTTACACAAATGTCCAATCTAACGCGGTGACTAATGTTCAGAATTTAAGAAGCGTGCAGTTCAAAGGACGGCATGTTCTATAGCGAGAATTCAAAAGAGAGTCTTGCACAAAATAATATTCCACTAGAAAAGTCCGTGGGAATATTTCAAAATTTAAGTTCTGAAGATAACCTTATCCAGAAGTTTCAGCAGTTCCCTTGGACGTCATAAAATTTCAGCAGCACTAATGAACCCGATTTATCCACGAAAATGTTGTCTCTAACAAAGTGTCACTTTTAGGACCACAAACGGATCCTTTTAATCAAAACTGAAGCTCTTTCGACTCAAGATTACAGCAAAGATTTCAGCTACTGTGGTATCTAGAATAACACTGTCTGGTATGCTGCACTGATCTACAACACTGGAGATCCGAATTATACTGGCAAACATTTTAGCTTGCAATACCTCCTTATATTTCACAATAGTATTCCCAATTACCAAAAATAGGCATTACATCATCTTCACATAATCCAATTGGATCTCACATAATGGGATCATCTTATGATGCAACCTTTTATCCAATAGAAAAGTTCAATGCTGACATCATGGAACTCCTATATGTGGCAATCATGTTTTGCAACATAGCTGGAAAAACCCCAGCCTATTTTATACTACTTAACTATTGGAAGCATAAACATAATCGTAAGCATAACAATTACATCATTCTTATATATGAACTAGGGGAATTCCAGCTTCTCTTACATGATGAAATTAATTAATTTCTCAAAGGAAACAGAGAAATGAAAATAATTTTTTATCACAAAAAAAAGGATACAATAGCAATATGCATTAATAGCAAGGCATTTGACATCATAGTAGTATCTACTCTGTCCGATAGTTAAATAAAAAAAAATAATACAAGAAATAAAACGGTGACATAGTAATGATTGTGATCCTCTTTGAATGGTTTTAACGTGTTTAGTATTTTCCCAGTTTGCTTCTTCCCCCAAAACAGGTGGCTGATGACCTTGGTTGGCATTCATCTGGTGATACCATTTTCCGTTGACGTCATACCATATTTTGTTTGGGATGAAAAAGTTTTGGGGGTACAACTACAAGTTTGGGGGTCTTGCAACGCAAAACTTAAGGCCCTCGGGGGGGGATAGTCATGGAGGAATTGTGGGCACAAGGTGGGAATGGAGTACAGACCTTTTTTCTATTGATCGAATTTTTGTTAATGATGACCTAAGCTAATAATTTCTGAGGGTGTGGCAAAATTTTTCATGCAGTGGCATTTTCCCGTAGAAATCCAATATGGGGCCGCTAATCACACTCTCAAATTCATTCAACTGGTCAATACTTTTTTAATGCACTAGATCCAGGTTTTAAAGCAGCACGAGGAACGTTTGGGACTGGTATTGCCTTAAAATTGATTGATCACATCCATAAACCATGCAACCCAATATGGCCAACCCCCTAAAACCCAAAACTCCCTGAAATCATTTCAAGTGACCATAATTCATCTAAGTATTTGTGATAAAGGCATATTCTTTCTGTCTGGGCGCTCATCCACCCAGTAGAGACCTCATATCTGAAGTTCAAAGCAAGTGTGTTAGCAAAGCTGCCAATCAGATTGGAACGCCCATCTGGCTGCCTTTTAAGATCTTTAAACCTAACGAATTGTCAATATATTCATATATCACTTGGGCCTTCATTTTGAATTTTTAAGTATTTTGTCAAAACAAATATACCAGATCGAGTTATTAATGCTCAACAGGCATACTCTCATACTTTAATTTAAACTTAATAATCATATTTTGGGGGTGTTTAAAACTAAATACAAATACAGAGTTAACTTATTTATAGGTTTTAAAAAGAAGGGTAAAAAGGCAGCTACATTGGCCCCAACTTAACATTTTTGCATGTCAAGAGAAACAGAAATCCGATAAGAATGTCAAAGGGGTCAATACTTAGCCCATACCTTACTTTAACACACTTACCCCTTTTATAATAATAATTAGTTGATGTAACTACATAGAATACACATATAAAAAGCAGGTTTATCCCTATTTTTAAAGGCGGCTTGTATTGGGCTGCCATCTTGAAATTTTTAAATTTCCCCATGACATAGAATGTCAAATAAGGTGGTTCTAGAGTGATCAATACATTACATCATAGTGTAAAGCATAAAACATACATATAGACACTGAATCAAGCCTCTAAACTTCTAAACTGCAAAAGGTGCAGAACACTTGACGTGTCCGGATGCGTTGAAATGCATTCTAGAGTGTTAAAGTAACACTTGCGAGTGTGATCAATTGTAATAGATTTTGAAAACACCACAGAACATATTTAAGGTGTTCATCACGTATTCAAGTAGGCGGAAATGGTAAATGGAGGTGGTAAGATCTTTTTAATGATTCCGAGAGCACCATATTTGCCTTTTTGAAGAGCAGCCATACTTAATTTGATTTTTTTTGGCAAGTAATGTAAAATTACATTACCAACAACACTTTCTCCGGTAATTAAAACACAACAATAAAAACAAACATAACCGGAGTACCGAGAAATATTGGTCTCTATCGGAAATACTTAAGAGGGATTTTTAGTGATTTTGGACATGGTAGCTGCCATATTGGATTTAAAAAAATGGCACTGTAACAAATTTTGTCCCCCTCCAAAAATTATTGGCTTTAGGTCCTAATCAACTAAAATTTATCATTAGAAAAAGTCTGTACTCTTGTAAATCTCTTCCTTTTCCTCCTTCAGGCCTGTTTGGCCTAAATTATTCCACCCCTGACTAATCCCCGCAAAGCGTGCTTTACAATGGGAGGTCATTTTTGTGTTTTGCCTTTGGGTACCTTTTGGTCGTCCATTGTCGATCTATCTCCCATTGTTATCTTCGCGTCAAACTGAGACGTCACTCTAGGGAATCTTGCTGTTGGGGAAAAAACGAATAAATGATAGAGAGATGTCTTGCTTCAAGATCTGTATCGCTGATTATGAGTAAAAATACGCAGCTGCGCATGCATCTCTGCACCGGCCGACAAATTCATATTGCCAAAAACATGCTGATAGTGGTGTGTGTGTTCTTTTGCCTTTATTGCTCCATACTCTCGTTGTGTTGTTATTCCAAACACTGCTCCATCTTTAAACTTACGGCAAAAAGATATCTTACGATAGTGGTATATTTCAATAGTTGTGTTAAAATCCACTGATTTTGCAAGCATCCCAATTTTCGAGAGATATTTTCTTACATTATACTACGTCGAAAATTTAGAGATATCCCTGCAAAGACTGCTTTTAAATAAAACTGTCAGCTTAATACAATCCGTGATTAATGTAATATGATTAAGTTAATATGGGCTACCCCTTGAAATTTCCAAAAATTCATTAGTTTATTATGTTTATTCAGTTACAAGAAAGTTGAATGAAAAAGCCACGTGATCAAAGTTCATTACCATAATAATGCTGGCCAATGGCGGCCGTGTTTTGTCTTTGTCCGGTACGCTTTGTTACGATGTTTTAAAATACCTAAACAACTTAAGGTTAATAATTTAATAGTTAAAAAATTATTTTAAATCTTAAAAACACTACACATGGCGTAACAAGAGTCGAACTTTTGAATGATGGGGTATAAAATACCGAATTTTGAATAAAATCCTGAAAAGAAGGAGACATTTTAAGGAGAAAATGTAATTGTAATTTTCAAATGGTACACAGTAAACGACAAAAGATAACGCGTCAAAGAAAAACAAACCGTTAAAAAAAACCTAGAAACAACTAATTTTTTAATTATTATGTCAATTGGCTCAGCATTTTAAATTATATCTCAAATATTATTTTAATTTTACCGTCAGACGCAGGTTTTTGCATTATGACTAACACTTATTTCTTTTTTCAAGTTTCTTACACAGGAAACTGGTGGTTAAATATTGCCCCTTGAAAACATAAAATACTAATACTAATGTCTCATGTATTTTAATTGTTATTCAGGGATGAATATTATCATTATGAAATATGCTAGATTTATGACCCTTAAATTAAATTTTGATTGTTTGGCTATTACTTTGGAAAGATAAATCTGATTATGGTAAAATTAAAGCAGCTGAAAGGTAAAATTCTGCTGCTTGCAAAAATTATATCTGCTTAAAATGTGTGTGTTTTAGAGCCATTTTTCCCTTTCCTGGTGGCCCATTACCTTAGTACAAAGTGAAAATAGTGACTTAAAATATTTACTTTCGATCAATAAAATCCATTCCCAAAAATCCTCGGCTTGACGGAACATTTTGTATTTCAGCATTTCTATTTCTTACTGGTGTTTTGAATAATAATTTGTAAATTAAAAAATAATCGATTGTGAATTATGACTTATACAAACATGACATACAAAAATGTTTGAATACGTTATCAGAGGAAATGTACTAAATATTGACTGGATAAAATTGTCGAACTTGACCGTAGGCCCCTCACATCCCCAGGTATGAACAACCAATCAACACGGCAATCTGAGTTGACTCGCGACGTGATGGACTGATGTTTGATAATATCGCCCATTTGGTGGTTTATTACAGACGGATGTCATGGCAATTGATTGCAAAAGTAAGGAAAATTCGTATGCATCACTGACGTATAAGATGGCACTACCGTATTTTATTACTGTTCGTACTGAGGAGTAATTACATCAATAAGCACAAATTTCAAGAGTTAAATCCATTTTTTTTTTCAAAATTAAATATCAGTAATTTGAAGCCTGTATATTGATGCGTACTGACTGGCAGAAGGTGTAATTATTCAAATGCGCTTTTTCCAGAACGACGTTTTTTCGTATATTTCGGCTTAATAACATCCATCACTAATGTAATACACCTGACGATATAAAAGGATAATTTACTTACTAATCAATGGTACATTACGATTGCGGCCCATGGGTCGGAAACTGAAGTACTACGGCTCCGAGGACCAAGTTTTTTATTTTTTTCAGAGCCCGCGTATTTTACAAAAAAAACGCTGCTATTTGCTTATTATTTTTTTGTATTCGTCTGACTTTTAATTGCGCTTGCATTGACGCCTCAATCAAGAATCATTCAATCAATCAGTCATTGATCAGTAATGCTAGTTAGACCCTGTACCAGCCAGTCTCTCAAAAACTATGTCTAGATGATCGTTACATACCGGTTACCACGTACAGCGGTCCGTAAAGTGTTGTTTATTATGCTGATGACACCCATTCAACCCTGACTTGCCAAACCCCTCGGGGTCGTGAGCAGCCTTAAAGGATTGAACATGCATCAGGCTCCTGGTGTAATTCAACAACTGTATTTTAAATGACAAGAAGACAGAGATGTTGTACTTTCGCTCTCATGTTTATAACAGATTGGCTAGCAAACTCTCACCAACTTGATCAATTGCAAATTGTTTTCTGTCAGTTGAAGCACAGAACCTTGGTGTCATCTTAGATTATTACTAAGAATAATCACTCTGTCAAATAGTGGCTTCAAGAAGAAAATGGTACAGTTTCGACAGGACCTGATTGAAAATATACCATAGATTGGTCCACGCCTTTTTTACATCTAGGCTGGATTCCTGGAACTCCCTACTATTATGGTACCTCCGAAAGAGAAACTGACCCAAGATTAGGCGAGTTCAACTTGTGCAGCTTCGTACACACCGATATTCTCAAGTTTCAAGTTTCAAGTTATTTCAATATACAGATCAAGTAAATACAAAAAGCAGTCATTACGATGGGGGTTGACAAAATAGAGAGCAAAGCTCAGTAAAATATGGCCACCCAATAAAAATAGTAAAGCAGGTTACAACAAGACGCAACCTAACAGGTGCAAGACAGGAACGACAAAGACCAGTGCGACATACATAGAAAAGATGACACCACATTAAAAAAGACACTGGCATTATTTGCGAATAATGCGCCCTCAAGAATTATCAAAATTGAAATTATTGCAATTTATTTTAAGGTTGTGGAGCTAATGACGATGTACTCACTGGAAATATTTAAGCCCAAATCAACGGCTTATGGGATAAAAATCATTAGGTCGCAGACGACATTAATTTAGCAGACGACGCGGAAATGGCAGTAACAAAAACACCCGGAAGATTGATTCAACGGGCATGCACCATGCCCGACGGTCTATGACCTGTGGTTTTAATAACCATGGGTTAGGAATCCGTGGGGCAATCCCCAAGCCGTGCAGATCGAGATCAATTCGCTTTCCTTCAGATCGCAGATCCAGGACCACCAGGGAGACCAAGTAGAAACTGATGACGGCGCCGCCGCTGCGGAGGCGAAAGCACGAAAAAACCTCCCGCAGCGCAATTAAGGTGTACAAAATGCTGAGTGTAAAGCTGGTAACCTTGTATTCAAAAGAATACTTAACGAGTCCCCAAGTACGCGTTTAACATGCAGGCGGACACACAACTGGCGTGCACACACCATGCACGCGTTGCGTCTGGTCAGGTTAGGCGTTGCCGTGTTAGTGCGCCAAATGGTATACAGGATGAACAGGATCCGATATGGATCGCCATGCAGTGACGATTGCCCCAGAGATAGTCATGTATATAGACACATTTGGTGGATTTAAAAGTTACGAAACCTAAAAGTTCAGCCAATAAACCACAGGGATGTCAATTAGCCTGGCGTATAAACGCCATGGTCTGTTTTTGTTTTTTTTTGGGGGGGGGGGGAACGATAGTTTTACAATGTATAAAATATCAATAGGAATTCTACCAATGGCCAAGACTAGCAATTGTTGCAGAAATTGAAGAAAGAAGAAAGGGGCATATTATGAAATTGTGCCAGTGCCGTTTTTAAACATTAATGCTGGCAATATGTTGGCAAAATTGATGTTAAGCAATAAGAGGAATATGAATAAGCTTAAATTAGTTAGTATGAAATACCCAACTTAGATAAGGAGGATATTAGACATATTCAGATTGAACTGAGGTCCCCATTGAGAGAGGGTCCAGGAACATATGTCATACGGAGTAACAATGACCTGTTAAAGAATCCAGATGTGAATCGTGAAAAAACGCAAATGGTGCATTATAGCAACCATTAAAAACGCAACGCATATAGATGGCTGGTTAGGACACCAGTCACATGGAACTGTATTATGACACCCGGTATTAGTTAGCATAAAATGGATTGTAATTTATACAAATATGAAAATAAAATAGTGTAACTTGACCTCACGCTTAAAAATATAGTTGTGAGATTGAGGATTTCTGAATTTAGAATATAGGGGGAATCCACAAAGCGGTCCCTGTCTTTGATTAGTGTTTCTAGCAAGATCAAATTTAAAGTTTTAAATTTAAATGTTTCGTTTTTTTTGTGTGTGTTTTATCTTTTATTTAACATTTATTCATCAAAATTCCGGGGAAGATTATTGAAAGTGTAACGTACATAAATAAACCTTTAAGTAATTTGGGGAATATCAGAATTGTAAAGGTATTAAGCTTCTTAAATAATGGGTGGTGAGTGAGCATGCCATGAGAATGCAACAGAGTCTGATAAGTCTTTCTGTTTGATATGAATTACATCTGAAATTTGGTTGTTGTATTGCATCAGCCAAATTAAATTGCAGTATAAGAGATGCGGGTGGGTAAAAACTAAAGTTGTTTATAAAGAAGTAAGGTACTGCACGGCAAGCAATGTTTAAGACGAAACAATATACCACTATACTTAGAAACAATAGTAGCAATATGAGAGGTATGATTGAACCATATTAAAGATTCGGCAAGAATGATACAAGAAATTTTGTATGAGAAACCTTAGAAATTGTAGAGCCATCAATACAAAACATTTAAATCAGGATATTACAATGTGATCAATCAATAAAACCCTACATTTAGAATAAAAAAATAATTAAAATAGTTAAGCATTTATTTTTGCTCAAATGTTTGTTTGGCTATAAAGAGGATAAACAGGCTTCAGAAAACATTTATTTGGTGTCATTTGGCCCTTTGGAGGAAGAAGTTATTGCCTATTTGTTGAGAGACTTAAAGCATCCTGTTTGGCTGATTTGAGCTAACCAAAAGATGCTCGTTTTACATAGAGGAAAAGTTCTTCAGCAGTGATTGAGTAAAACCATTTACATTACATTATTGTTCAAGCAATAGAAGTGGGAAATACTTTAAGGATTATAAAAAATATATCTGGAAGTACAAAGAACATGCTGAGTGAAAAATAATGTTCAATTCCAAATAAAAAGTCAAAAATAGTCTGTGTAAGATCGCAGTTTTACTTTGGATCAGCGAGATTTCGTGCTTTTAACGCGTAACTGGGAGCCCAGGTGTAAACCATTTTGTATTCACCTTGAAAAACAGTGCGATCTTGTATTTTGAGTTTTAATCGCAATTTATTTGAAGAAACTTCTCCTTTAATTCTTCTCGCAATGTATGGACGCTGAGTATACTACTGTATTTGTGCAAAAAAATTACCTTAGAGATTAAACAAACTCTCTGAGCAGCTCCATTATGTTCATACTGAGACTTGATATGGGTGATTTTCAATAACCGAATCTTTATGATTTGAAACATATTGTATTTATAAATTGTTGAAGATATTTTCTTATAATTATGTTACCAATAGACCATTAATTTTTTATTCAACTGATATTTTTTTTTCAAGAAGAAATCGATAAACCACTGAAATTGCATTGTGCAGTTGGTGTTGGTTATAGATGTTTATGGTATACGTCGGTGTCAGTCCTCCACAATTGTCTGGCTAAAAATCGGCCAAACTGAATTTTTTTGGTCTCTCCGCAATTGACATAGTTTCGGACCCAAAGTCCGAAGACACCACTAAAATCTTCTGATAGCCTGTTTCTCCTCATAAACCAAACCAAAGCAACATTCAAGCAAAAATAAATGTTTAACCTTTGAAGAAAAATATTTCCTGAATGTAGGTTTTTATTGACTCACCTGTTATGCGATTACTCTGACGGTTTTGAATCATGTAGTTTGTCTTATCAATATTAAGAGATAGCTTGTTAGATCTGAACCAAATACATAACTTTATGCAATTCATATTGACGGTGTCAATAAGATCATTGAGGTCCGAGTTTGAACAATAGCTTTTTATATCAGCATATATAACAAAAAATAAATGTCTAGAAGACAATGAAATGTCGTTAAAATAAAATACCAAGCACGGGCCTAATACTGAACCCTGGGACACCACACTTGATAGGACACAAAGATGATTTAAGATTATTATGAGTAAGTTTGACTTCTATCAGTGAGGTAACCTTTGAACCACTCAAGTGCCTTCCCACGGATTACCGTATGGTAATTTTATCGAGGAGACTGTTATGGGTTAATCGTATCGAATGCTTCGAGAGGTCTCAAAACTAATCAATTGTGTATGCTATGCCCATATCAAGTTCCCTGACAATTTTATTTAAGCTTCCAGAACACCATATAGGAAGAATAGTTAGATCTAACCCAAACTGCTGTCTGAAGGAATTATAATGTTCTAAGAAACTATAGGCCTCTTATGGATGACAGTTCAAATATTTTAAGAACAACCCGGAGAACGGAAATCGTTCTAATAATTATTACATTTATTAACGTCGTCAGATTTTGTGATCGAACACCTTTTGGCGATTTTTAATTGATTAGGGACAATACCTGTAGTAAATATATAACTTAAGAATGTGAACGCAGAGGAAGAGATTAAGTCAATAACACTTTACAATACAAAGAACATTTGATGTCATCATATCCACAACTGTAAAACAGACTTGAAAGAAGCACATACTTTGATAGATTTCATCAATCCGTAAGGTGATAAGAACGAGAATTAGGGGGAAGATATTGACCAAAATCCTAAAATTTGTCTATGCTGGAATTGCTCATCAGTAAAGGGCAATATTAGTAAAAAACAATTAACATTGGCATATTTTAGATCAGAAATCGGATTGCATTAACATCCAATGAATCGGGGAACGCTGTTTACGGTTTCTACTAGGAGAGCATTGAGCACCTTTCAGTCTCTTAGATTGTTCTTATGCTCATCAAGTAGTCGAATGGTAATTGTTTCTTAGCAGTTCTAATAAGAGAAGTCAAAAATTCTTATACTTAACAATATTGAGTTTATTATAGACAGAACGGCGATGATTGTAACTTGCGATCTAGTTTTATCTTTGTGAGAATGACTTAATAACTTGCCCGACTAATCCAAGTTTACGAGGAAAGCGATGGGGATCAACTTGTAGCACGTCGACGACGTAGAGTGAAAACTGTGTATATAACTCCACAATGTATCAAAGAAATTAACGTAAGCTTCATTAGGTGATGTCAGGGTAAACATGTCCCATTAATGAGTTTTCAGATTATTTTAGCAAATTGGTGACTATCACGATCATAAAAGAACTCTTGATAACCGATCTAGGGGGATTGGTATTTTAATATCAAGTGAATCGGTGTTTGAAAAAAGATACTGATCTTAATGCACAACGTAAATGCCAGATTTGATTTGTTTATTGAAGACATCTAGTGAAACGGTTATCAAGGATTGTGGGCTGAATTTGCAGGATACGCGTTAGGATGATCGATGAATGAACACGTTATTTGAAAGAAAATTATTTACATCATTAACTTTACGATCGGTATTAAAGATAAAAAATCAAGGTTAAAGTCACCCGCTATATAACATTTTTAATTTTCTGCAGAGATACGATCACGACATTGAAAGTACTCAGAATGAATAAGTCAACAATCGTTTCTATTGGCACTGTAAAACTGTTGCCGACGATTCTGATTCTTTGAATTTTTTTAGAAATAACGTGATAAAACTGATTCAGCATGACCAGATAACATTCCATCATTATTCGAGGGGTAAATTAAGATCATATTCTAAGTTAAACGAAAGCGACTTGTGAACATAAAGCGCACCCACCAATTCTTCTCCCTTGTCGAGGTACACTATTAAAGTATAAAGGAGATACTCAATAGATTTTGAATCATCTTCCTTAAACAGGTTCTGATAGTGCAATAATTGAGAAATGTATATTGATGTTGGAATAAAGGATTTTCTATAAAGTCACGATGCTTGTTACAAGCTGCGAGAATTTAATGCAAATGAAAACCCGTCCCTTAACGAACACTTTAATCAACACGAAATTATCAAAATATAATTGCAGAATTACAGATATTATAGTTATCCAAGTTACTATGTGTTGAATTATCGTGAGTATTACATTCATATAAAGACTGATTGAATTTCAAATTAAGAAGTTCTATGTATCAACCGGTTATTAAAATAGCATATAGAAAACTTAACTCATCATCATCTAGTATGTGTTTAAATGAATAAAGTACCAGTACAATAAAGCATAACCATTGTTCATCCTCAACTTACATAAACACATGTTTATTATAAGAATAATTACCGAAATGAACAAATTTATCTTCTTGCGAGTAGTAAGTAAACACTTATACATTTATCACATTTTGCCATCAAAGTGCCAACGTGCAACACAAAACATACAAAATATTAAGAATAAATTAATGAGCGCCAAAAATATACATGAGTAGACGATCAGTAAATAGAGCCGGGAGAAGTACCAAAACAGCATAGACAAAAAATAAATTTGTAAACATTTAATAATCACATAACTTTATCATGTCAATAGCAGTAAGATAGGGGAAAAAACACAAACTCCCAGAATTCCACTGATAGAAAACAGTTTGCATATAACTAAACGTATGAGGCCAGTAAAGGCAAGAGCAAGGAAAAAATATTAGAAACCATACAAGTGAGAATTAAACACGGTAAATATCAAGTCATTCTGGACGGATCTATAATAATTACACTGTTTTTAAGAGCTAAGAACTCAATTGTTGTTGTTTAACAGACTTGTTGATGCGATCAGACCATGAAGTTTGGATACCTAAAGATGCGAGAGTCGAGAAGAGAAAACATCATCTAATCCACATTGGGTATGATACAGGGTATCCTACCGAAGTCCGAATTTGCGTAAGTCCGAAAAGAGTTACCATGGATTATCACTTACCGATTTGTTTCGGGGCTTCATTAAACAAGGGCAATTTTTTAAATTCTGCTTTTTTACCTATGAGGCAAACCAAGACATGTCACCTGCCGGATTTACTCACTGGAAGCACGAAGGGATCTCAAGATTCTCGTGGTAATCTGGCGGGCTGAGCTCAGAGATAAGGGAAATATGGTTCATTCGTTACCAATTAACGCCAAATCACACCATAGAAAATGCAGCAACATTATTGTCCTTTTTTTGCTTTTTTGTATTTTCAATCAATAATTAAATTAGAGCGGCAACTGGCACAATCAATTTCTTCAATTTGGCTCTCAAATGATATTCTAGCCATTGATGACGAGATATATTTACCCATAAAAATAACATACCCCAAAACAGATCGGACATTGGTATGAGGATATAACATCCAGGTAATTTTGTAGGCCAACTTTTAATTTTCCCATAACTTGTAATCAACAAATGTGTATATTACGTATTTTGAATTGGTACTCACTGATCTTAAAACCACAAACATTGTGGATCACATGGAACATGCATCATGCATACGGTGTGCTTGTTCTTGTGTTATAACCGCCCATGTTCGTTCTCTGCTGAATTAACGTCGCAGGCGTCGTTAAATTATCACATCGTTCTGTTTACCCTAAGAAACTGATTTGGTCTTAATCATTTCGGGTGAGGGCTTTTGTACTAGTATATAAAAGCCTTACAACCATGCAAAAATATCGAATTTGAAAAAAACAAAAAATTAAAAATATTTTTTTCAAATCTGCCAGTGTTCTTTAAACAAGTAACAGTACCTTTTTGAAGAGCGCCCCAAATTTTTCAAAGTTGATATTTTTGCACGGTTATGTTTGTTCTAGGACACTATACCTCGAACGAGATTCTCAAAGATTGGAAATTTATCATAAATAAGCAATTTTGTAATAAGACTATGGATCCAGATTGTACTTAACGGCAGAGTGGAGCTAAGTTTATGTCCGTCCATGATTTGACTAGTGCCACCTCAAGAAAATACCTCTACTTGGCTTGCCTAACCAATATAACAACTATGGATGAGCGTAGACCGTAAATATCGCTATTCACGGCTCTTTCATATTGGAAAGGCCGGTGTTCCAGCAGCGTTGAATTATTATTGGAGATCTCCGATATTATTATTCTAACCCTAACAAAACTCTTTCGTTTGCGGACACATAGACCATTTTCGAGCTTAACCATCACAGTATGGTTTACTACCATTTTACCAATGCACCCGTTTAAAAAATCTTATTTTTTTTGGCAAAGTGGGGGGCGCTCTTCAAAAAATGTGCTATGATTTTTAAGTTTTGGCCCATAGTTTTTCTTACTGCACAACATTGTTCAGTTTCTTCTTGTTGATTTCTTTGAACCTATCATGTGGTGTATTTGTTCTCGAATCCTTTGGGAAAAGTGTTAATATAATTCATATCCCATATGAGCCGCCCTTTATGCACCTACGGAGTACAAACCCCTTACGCAGTTTAAGTTTAAAAACAAACCTTTTCCGTGGATGTATGACTCGTGTCAGAAAATTCTATTTGCTACTTATATCCCCTTACAGTGAACCTAAATTAAAGGCACTCCGGGAGTGCATGCACTTGATTTAAATATTAAGCTTTGCGTGAGCGTTTCCTGAAATACCTTGAATATTTAGAGTCGTAAACGTCAATTTGTAATCGTACTGAAGCACGGATTACTCAAACCGAAAATGTGTTTTTAATATTATTAAAAATGTTAAATTGTAAGAGAGCATAGGCAAAATCAATGCTGATTTATAGTCATTGTCATTAAATGTTTCTCTTGAAGCCAACGGGGGATGGTCGTGTTAGCGAATTGGTCCTTCCGCGCTTCGCACTACTGTGGTTCCAGCGTTGGACCCGCGGTCGTGCCTACATTTCATGTGCGTTGGGTTTCCAGTCCATACTCGGCCTCTCAAATTCTCCGCGGCTTTCCTTTTCCTAACGTGCATATATGTAAGATTGTACAATGATTCAAGTGAATGAAAATAATCTTTTCATTATACCCTCAGAAAAATTGTTTTGTGTGCCGTTATAAATACTAATACCTCTTCCTCTCTCATCTCTCCTCTTCGCTTCTCCTCCTCCTCCTCCCTCCTCCGCCCCTCCCATCGCCCTCCTCCGCATCACGAATCTATCGTGCTCCATCTGGGCATCACTATAACCCGGAGCAAGCAGACATTTGTATAAAGCCTTGATGATTAAAATATGTAGATAGGCAGGAAACTGATTCTTAAGTGCTAAAGGATAGGGTGGAGGGGAGGTAGGAGAGAGAACCATCGAATACCGCCAGGTAAGAGAAACCTTCTATAAGGAGATGCCGAGATAAGAAGTATGGAGAAGAGTCTAGGAGGGGAGGAAATAGAAGACGTGAAAGTGAGGGAGAAAGGGGAGTGTCAAATTTTGCCTATAATGGAGATGGGGGCCAAGACAAATATTTTACACTGGTCAAATTTTAAATTGATCCAATACATGTTGAAAAGTACACTACGTTATGTTTCTAACATCAGGATTCATCAACGTGATAGTTTGAAATTATGTATAGTCCTAAAGTTTTCAGAGTATCGACTGAAAAACAACAAAATCAAATCTAAGGTCAATTTCCGTTTGTAGCAGGGGTCAAATTTCAAGTTGCTCCTGATTTGGGTAAAAATGGTCCAATTAGTCGTGCACAGTTTAAAGTTCGCCCTTCTCATGCTGTGATCATTGGAAATTGAAGCAAGAGAAATGCACTATGGGAAGGGCTTCATAGCTGGTGTTTTTAGCCCTGTGATTTTACAGGGTAAATGAGAAAAATATTAGCTTCCTTTCGAAACCAAAATTTTGTCGATTGCAGGGTGAAATCTCGGGTTCTGGGGACGAGGCTATTAGCGATCGAGCCATGGGCCTTTTACACATTGATACAATGACAACAACAGAGGTTTTCCTTAAATAAGCTCTGACCATTGACCAAAGTATTCTATAGCAATGGATATGGCACGCCAAAAGTTTGTATTACCTAACACAGCATTAGCTGCAAATACAGTCAAAGGATGCTTTACATTGTCCCAGACACTACATCCTTTGGCCGAGTATCATCTTAGCCTTCAGTGTTGCCTGTCCTTTACCCTCTGGAAAATTATTTTCAAAATATTGCAACAACCAAATGGGTATAAATTAGAGATTCTGTGACCTTTCAATGCGATACGAAAAGACAACCAATGCTGAAGTCAGTAGATGGAGGAACATTGGAATATTTTGTGAAAATTGATGGATTTTGACCATTTTTTTCGCTGATATATATGAATTTTTGATTGGCTCTATGGCAGGACTGGATGTTGGTGAATATCTATTCATTTTGACTATTTTAAAAACGAAAGCGGGGCTTTAGTTTACTTTGAAATTTCAAGTCATTGCTTTTTATCTGCCTAAAATCGTATGCAATTTCTAAGTAGTTTCGAAATTATGGGTGATTAAAGAAAGGCAATTGAACCGATTTTTTTTTTAAAGAAATCGATGACAGTGCATCACTTCACATTCGTTGCACTTTATTTTCCAATGAAGGCATAATTGCTTATGAAATTCATAATGGAATAAAAATTAAGTGACTTGACGTGCTCCATCTTTGAAGTTGTAAAAATTACATTTAAAAGTTTACTTTTAAAAGTTTACTTCTGTTTCAATACTTTATTGTTCCAATCTGACGCTTTATAAACGGTTTATTCCGTTAAGGGTTCTGAATTTATAAGTGTGTCAGAAAGAAGTGCGTCACCTTACGGAAACCCCCAGTTTTGTGCATGCTGTCTGTATTGGGCCATATGGAGACCCAATAATGCTAGACCTAGCATTTTTAGGATTATTGCTAAACACCCTACTTACCAACACTAGATAAACACAGCAGCAATTGGGAAAGCAATTACCATTTGGGTTTACTTTTTGAACCACTCTTTATGTTAAACCTCCCCCTTTCGCGATTTGCTGTGGTATGTTTAGTTGTCTTAGTTATTGCAACAAATTAAACCAGCCTCAAAACATTTTAAAAAATGACCCAAAACGGATTTACACACATCACGGCTTGAAAATACATGCAATGGATAGCATCACGTGTCAAAAGGGTGCTGCGTGACGAGCCCGAGATTGCGCTTATTGGACAAAATGTGTTGCTATTTTGGTCTTCGTGATCAATTTCATACCCGGTTATTTGTCAGGTAAATCTATTAATTTGGAATTACATATGCTTATCCACATATTAATCGCTTAATACACAAAGAAGCTTATTTCTTTTAATGTGTACATTTACATATATAGATGTGGTATCAGGTTTAAAAAATGAAAAAAAAACATAATAATAAAATGCCCACAATGTGAAGGCCTGAGCAAGAACTGATCTTTCCATCAGATGGCTGAGAGAGCAGGATTAGAGTGTAAAGTGGTTTCTTAATCAAAGGTTCTTTGTGGAACAGAAAGAAACGGTTTTAGCCAGGAGAATTATTTTTAGAACCCAGAAGAGTTAACATTGCTTTTCATTTTTCTCAACCTTGCAAAATACATGAACACTAAAAAAAGGAAGGGACCTTGAATACAAGCAAGCCTGTTGTGAAAAACTTGAAGTGTATTTGAGAGAGCAACATAAAAATTCGACCAAAATGGGCTGCAATAATCAAAGTGAGGCATGGTTAAGGCATTAGCAAGCATGTTGAGTGTATCATTTGGAAGGTAATACTTGACCCTGCGGATTATGCCAATGTGTGAAAATGAAATTTTGGAGGAGGAGTTAATTGACATGCTCAAACCAAGATAGCAGTGGATCAAATATAACACCAAGATATTAAACTTATCCACTTTCTTTTTCAATAGAATCACCATTATATGCAACACACAAATATCATCAAAATCATTAAGAACCTGTCTAGTACCAGAAATCATAAGCTTGGTTTTCTTAGTGTTTAATGTGAGATGATTATCATTAAACCAAGAAGCCAGTTTTGACAGATTTTCATTAAGTTCTAATTGGAGTGTTGATGCATTATCAGAGGTACATAAGATAGTTGTGTCATCAGCATACATTACACTTTTACAGTTCACACAATTTGGAAGAGAATTCACAAAACAGATAAATAACAGAGGGCCTAAAATAGAGCCTGGAGGAATACCAATATTCACACCTTTAAAGTCAGAAAATGTAGAACAGATGTTAACAGTTTGAGATCTGTTACTGAGGTAGAAAATAAACCAACTAAGACATGAGCCAGAAATGCCACAACATTTCAACATATTAACCACAAGAAGGTTGTGGTTGATGGTATCAAATGCCTTCTTGAGGTCAAGAAAGATTGCACCTGTTGCTTTACCATCATTCATGTTGTTTAAAATGTAATCTGAAACATCAAGTAAAGAGGTTGAAGTAGAGCGCCTCTACATCCTGACTGACATGGGTGTAAGATACCATTATACAGTGTGAGTCAATAAAAACCCTACATTCAGGAAAGATTTTTTCTTCAAAGGTTAAACGTTGTTTTTGCTTCAATGATGTTTGCTTTGGTTGTTTACAGAGATAAACAGGCTACCAGAAGATTTTTAGTTGGTGTCTTTCGGACTTTGGGTTCAGAAACTATGTCAATTTTGCGGAGAGACCTAAAAATTCAGTTTGGCCGATTTTAGCCATACAATGCGGAGAGACTGACACCGACGTATACCATAACATATTATAGCAAAGACAATTCACACATGCAATTTCAGATGATATCGATTTCTTCTCGACAAAAACATATCAGTTTAAATAAAATGGTCTATTGTGTAACATAATTATAAGTAAAATATCTTCAAAAAATTAAATCACCATTGTTCAAAAGAGTCAGTTATTGAAAATCACTCCATATCAATGTCTCAGTTCATGAACATAATGAAACTGCTCAGAGATTTTTGTTTTACATCTCTAAGGCAATTATTTTGCACAAATATAGTATACTCAGCGTCCATAAATTGCAAGAAAAACTAAAGCTGAAGTTTTCTGTAAATAAATCGGAATTAAACTTTAAAATTCAATATCGCGGAATACAAAACTTTCTATGGTTTCACCTTTGCTCCCAAGTTTCGTTGTAGGTTAAAACCGTGAAATCTTGCTGAACCAAAGTAAACTGTGGTCTTACACCAGCTATCTTGAATTTCTTATTTGGGAAATTGAACATTTTTTTTACTTAGCATTTTCTTTTGTAATCTCTGGGATATTATTTTTATAATCCTCCAATTACTCTACCACCTTCTCTTGTTTAACAATAATTTGGTGTTAAATGTCTGTACTCAATTAAGACCATGTTACTCTTTGTAAGCGATGCATCTTTGTTTGGCTCAAAATCGGCCAAACAGGATTTTTAAAAACAGAAATAGGTCTGTAATTGCTGACATCAGATTTATCACCATCTTTAAAAATAGGAGTGACTTTGGCATGCTTCCATTCAGTTGGAAATACAGAAGTGTGAAGAGAGAGAGATTACAAATATAGGCAAGAGATTCTTGTCACAGACATTTGATATTTTACTTCAATATGTATATACTACATAGTAGATTTCAATTTAAGTGAGACTCCTTGCATTTCGATAGGGGGATATCACACCTATGCGAAAAAAGCATGGTTTAACCATGGTTAATCATGGTCAACCATGGTTCAACCATGGGGTTTTGACCATGGTTGGCCATGGTTAGCCATGTTTTTGAAAAATGGCACGCCACGGTCAACCATGGTCAAAAACAATCCAAAGTGACCATGGTCAACCATGGTCAAAACTCTGTTTTTTTTTTTTTTTTTTTTTTTTTGACCATGGTTGACCGTGGCGTGCCATTTTTCAAAAACATGGTTAACCATGGTCAATATGTTCATGTTTAACTATGGTTGACCATGGTCAAATTGTCCATGATCAACCATGGATGAAAAAAAAACATAATACCTTTGGTTTTACACAATTTATACACCAGATTAGTTTCTATCTTATGTTTAGGTACATTATTATATAGTGACAGAAAATCAACTTACCTTGACCGGGAATCGAACCGGGGACCCTTGTATTATAAGACTGATTGTAAGACCAATTGAGCCAAACCTATCTTGCTTGATAACAAGGGGCAAAATATAATATATAAATTGTAAAAAAAGCTTCAACAGTATGAACACATTAAGTAAAGACTAAAAACTCATAAAAAATGGCGACCTAAGTCACAGAGCTTCACTGTGGTGAAAACAAATCCCGAAAACCTCGGGGAATCTCTGTATTGTGGTGAAAACAATTGCACTGTAGTGACCATGGTCAACCATGGTCAAATGAAACATGGTCAATTGACCATGGTATACTTGAAGTGACCATGGCCAACCATGGTCAAATGAAACATGGTCAATTGACCATGGTATACTTGAAGTGACCATGGTCAACCATGGCCCACAAGATGATGACCATGGCTGATAATGCTCAGCCATGCTAAAGCATGGTCAACCATGGTCAAGTCAGGTGATGACCATGGCTGACCATGTTGGCTGAAACACTGTCGACCATGGTAAGCACGGTTGACCATGGTCAAGCCACCATGGCTGATCATCGCTGACCATAGTCAACCATGGTCAGCCTTGTCTTGACCATGGTTGACCAACAAGAATGGTGTGGCACATATCTATGCGTACATCATCAGTGCATTGTGGGAGTAGAATTTAGGTACAGATTGACTTTGGCCGGGAACCCAAAAACCATGTATTGCCATAAATTTTAACCAATTCCGTTACACTGTTAATTGTGGCCACCATTCGACTTTTCTTAGTTCTTGTTCAGAGCTGAATATAGTAGTGGACAAGTGTAATTATTATCATTACTCCATGGATCTCCCAATTAACCTAAAGCTCCGCATGATTTTGAATATTTTTTTCCTCACACTTATTTATTTATTTAATCTTTCTTTATCCAGGGTAGCTCCTTCAGTAGCAGGTACTGATTTCCACTTGTAGTGACCATGGTCATACATGTCAATTTTTTAAATGTAGTGACCATGGTCAGACACAGGCTACTTGAAGTGACCATGGTCAACCATGGTCAGACAATACAGCCACTAAGTGTCATGTCAACCATGGCCAGATAATAATCAGTTTCTTAATGTAGCAACCATGGTTAGACATTGGCTACTTGAAGTGACCATGGTCAACCATGGTCAGCCATGGGACTACCTTATTCAACCATGATCAGACGCGAGTTTCCGGTTTAAAGACCATGGTCAGTCACAATTGCACTGAAGTGACCATGGTCAACCATGATCAAATGAGGTGGTAAACATGGTTGACCATGGTATTGAAAAGACATGGTCAATCATGGTTCCAGTCAGGTGATAAAATGGACTGACCATGTTCAGCCTTGCTAAAGCACGGTTGACATGGTATACCATGGGGACCATGGTAAACCATGGTTGAACATGGTCAAGACACCATGGCTGATCATTGCTGAACACAGTCAACCATTGTCAGCCATGTCTTGACCATGGGTGACCATGCTAGCCCGTTGACATCGCCTGGTGATATTGGGTTCAATCCCCGGCATGCAGAGACTAGGCCTTTGTTGCATAACAAAACATTATTGTGTTTCCATGATACAAAGTTACTGTACAGAATCTGCTTACTGGAAAAACTGATGCATTCACCTACAATGGTCTTGATGATCGAAGGACTTATGCCATGGTTTAACTTAGTCCATCTAGAAGTACCCTCGTTCTCCCACTGACAGAGCCACCGAGCGCGTAGCGCGAGCCTTCCGGCTCGGTGGCTAAGTCACAGGGGGGGGGGGGTGGGACACAGGGAGGAAACGAGGTCCTTTGGTTGGACTAATGGTTAAACCGGATGTCAAATCCACTTTGTGCTAATCTCTTAATACAAGCTTGGCCATCAGTTGTTGTTATGTGTGCATTGATGTATAAGCATGCATTATTCACTCAGAGTACGCAAAAAACGGACCGCAACAAACAAAAGTGGAGTTGCCAAGTTATTTATATATTTAAAAGCAATATGTAAAAAATGCCTTTAAAGATGTGCATGTGTCTTGTCTCATTACAGATATCACTAGTGTGTCATATAGTGATAGGCAAACTACATTATAACAAAAGTTAAACCTTAAATCGGGTGCATGTTGTCTTGTCTAATGCATAAATCCTAGTGTTTTAATCTAGTGACAGGCATCACAGTTGAACGAAAAATAAACGACTAAAGGTGTGCATGTGTCCCGTTTCATGCAAAAATCACTAGTGTCTTTATCTAGTGACAGGCGTCACATTAAACAACGGGGGCCCCAAACGAATACTAGGGTCTTTTTTCTAGTATAATTAAATCAGTAGAAAAATTGTTACAAATCTATAAAATGCTCATAGGAGCTTAAAATATACTGTCAAAATATTGAGCACGTGTGAAATTCATGCCAAGAAAATGCAACTGACCAGTACTGTTGAGCTTAAGTATTTTCTGAAACAAATCACCCAACCAAGACCTAACCTGGTAGGATTGTGCCCCAACAACACCCGAGAGGCGAAGGATTTTAATTTGGTCACTTTTTGAAAAAGTCCTAGGGATATTCTGCAATATATGTGCCTCAATAAATTTTCCAGCGCGCTTTTAAAATTGATTCACGAATAGGTCGGTGCCCATATCAAGAGATGGAGGCAGTCATAGTAAAACAAGTCATGGTGAAGGTCAGTATGTAAGGAGATGTAGATAAGCCACCTCTTGCGTAGATAGAATCTGTTCTTGCAAAATCTATTTATTTGTTTGAGGCACTTACGAGTAGAAGTTGGTCTCGGCCTTGATAAAAGAAAAGTGGGTGAGAGATATCGGACCCAATTATTCTTGCGCCAGAATGTGCGTGTGACACACATCAATTACCTTGGTTACAAGTGAGAACATGATTTCTAAACTGGTGAAAATAAAATCATTCGTGCCCATATGAATGAGAAGTATGTCGGGCCGATATCCTGCTCCGCAATGGCCTCCAGTAGAATTGACTCAAAATTCCGCCAATTTGTCCCTTACCCCTTCCACGGACCTCGGGGTTGAGTTTTCGAGCCCGAGGGTTCCCCTTCGGGCGTAGAAGAGCTCTGTGGGCCGCCAGTGCATAATGCTTCGCCCAGTATCCAAAGCTTCGTGGAACCTAGGGTATATACAGGTAAACAAAGTATCTATTAACAAAACGATTTCACATAACGTGTGCCAAGAATTATTAAATATAATTACACGTTGCAAGGCAATTGTCACAATTTTGTGTGAGTAAGGTTTAATAATGGTAAAACATGTGGCATGAGGGGCTGACTTGATTAATGTGCTCAGCTAGGTATGGAACGACTGGATACGTATGTACTTAGTAAAGCACGCCGATCGCCATCTCCCCATTCTCATGATCTGCTCCTCGTGAGAGACCCATTGCATATAGCTTGCAGGTGCCGCCCGATTCTTAAAAGCAGTGGGTTTTCAATTTCACTTGAATCATTTGAAGAAAGATAGAGCCGACTCAAGTGTTTTGTAATTGAAACCGAGTAAGGGGGGAATGATCAAAATGGCAAAACAACGGACCGAAGATTGCCGGACGCAACTCCATGAATGTATCAAATTTAGCACGGGACAGATACTTGGGTCATTTGAGGTCGTTATCTGAAACACTGAGGGTGCCTCGCTGGTTATTTTGAAATCTAAAGCGGAGACAAATGCTATGCCTCAGAAAACGTAACCTCGGTAGCTTCGATAACAGATTTTTGAACCGATGTAGCACCATTGGCTGCAAATTCGCCTACTCTAAGAAATCAAAGAAAGCTAGGCAGAAGGCGGCCGGGAACAGTTGCGAGTCATACGAGGACTGGTTACTCTTAGGTAATATGGAGCAAATCCGCTTCAATATATCAATGGTAATTGGGCGTCTGGCATCAGGGGATACGTGCTTCCGTTTTAGACATTCTATTCATCTTTTAATTATAAAACTAGTGGTCGGGTCAGGCACGTTTTTAATTTGGTGCTCCTATGCAAGACCGCCAACAGGTATGTAGCTACCGATGCCGGCGAGTATATTCCGCAAATGCACAGTGGGGCTATGACCAATATACATCATTGCGGAAGCGGCAAGGTCTTGACTTAAAAACCTATGGAAGTCCTGAATTCTTGAAAAGAAGTAAAGCCGTTTCTGTAGGTTTGCTGGGTCCTATTGGATATGGCCACGTCGAGTAGGAGTTCAGCTTCTGCCTCTAGTCGATGGACGGCAGTGGCGGTCATATTCATGTCTGCGTCCGGAGCTAGCTCCTGAAGCGATGATTCTGAAATCGGAAAAGGCATCAGCAATTGATTAGTTTCTCCCCGAGCACTATTTTGCTTTGATCAAAAATATTATGGGTTAGACCAGCCAGTACTATCGGTCTGAGGAGTTCCTATTGGGGGCACTTGGAAGTCTTCCGGTGATAACATCGACGACGGCCTGCTTGTCAGTCCATAGGAGTACCTTTTGTTTCGCATTGGGTGCCCCCAAAGCCGTATTGCGACGTAATTGGATACAATAATTATGCCAATTGATGTCGTACGTCCCGTCAAAGTCCCAGCTTGCATGGGGTCCAGCTTCCTCTAAAATACGCCCCAAAACCTATGCTGCCGGCAGCATCCGTGTACAGACCATGTCTGTGTTGTCGAACCACTTGTCTGACAGAAAGAGGTGATACACCCAGTGTATTGGTCCAGGAATAAATACCACAGGCGAAGTCCTCTCGGGCGCCCTTTCCTATGCGGATTAAATCGCTGTGTGCTTGATGTTGCTGTCGTAGATCAATTAAAGTCTTAAAAAGGTCTCCAGGTGCTACAGCTTGACCCCCCACACGAAATTCAGTGAACGATTCAAGGATTGGATATGCTTGAGTGATGCTGATCTTTTGTATATATAATCTGCAGTGTTGCTACTTCAGCGCTGCAGCTTCGCGGTGGATTCGCACTGTCGGCGAATAGAGTACAATTTCTGAACCAGGAATGTGATTCGTTGTGTTGGGTTAACGGTTTCATCCAAAAGCCAGTGGTACGCCAAGCTCTTCACACATTACCTTAAATCGGGTTAACATCATGTGGCACTTGTTTGAATTTCTGAGGGCCAACAAAAAGCCAATCGTCCAAATAATGGACTACATCAGAGCATCCGGTAATTCTCTTCAAGTGAATTCAAGAAATGTGGCAAACTTTTCGAACAGTGCACAGCTACCCCCCTATCGACGCTCCATGGGTGCATGGTTAGACGACATAGTAGTTCCCTTTGAAGTAAAACCCCAATAAATCGAAGTAACCTGGGTAAATCGGAAGGAGTCTGAAGGCTGACTTGATGTCGGTCTTAGAAAGCCAGCACCATGGCCGCCTTTGTTACCATTTCTATCGCTGCGTCCGAAGGTGATACGTAACAGCACGAGTTCCCTTGGGATGCACTAGTTGATAGACGAGCATTGGATAGGATAAATGGTCTGAATGATCCTAAATTCACCGGGTTCAGTGTTGGAACAAGGCCTATTGGAGAGCATTGTAGGTTGGGGATTGTGAGTTTAGAAAATGGACCAGCAATTCGCCCGCCGCAATGTCGTTTGTCAACTTATTCGTACTACTTCAGGATTTGTTTGAAGAGGGAGCGACAAACTGCGAACCTTGGTTGACGTCGCCAGCAAGACCAGCAGAAACCCTCCATTAAAAACACGTAACAGTAATATCCCGGTATGGTTACCGGTGGTAATAACGGAGCCCTCTTTCCAGTGTTGTGATATTAAAGGTCCATGGGCCCGATCGCTACACTAGCCTCGTCCAAGAACCCCAGGATTTTACCGGACGTGGTCGAAAGTTTGGTATCAGAAGAAAGCTACTATTTTTCTCATGTACCTGTGAAATGTAGGGGCTAAATGGATGTTTGTTGAGAGTTACGAGCGAAAGGGTACTCCATTTTGGTCGCCCAATATTAGTTGTACACAGTACTCTATGGGGCTCACAAAATAACGTTTCTAGCCGTCACATTCAAAACGGTTTGAAAATATCGGCGCGAAACTTTAAGAATGGGGCTTTAGGTGAAGTCATTATATCAAGATGAAAATTTATAGAATTTTTAAATTTGTAATGTTGTAATATTAATTGGCGATCGGCCGAGCTTGAATATGTCTTTGGGGATTGCCAAAATTGCTGTTTGCTGTACACTGATTTTCGTTGTTGTCGTCCCGACTTAAGGCATTTGAAGGGGGTGATTAAAAAGCCTTGACATTTCGGCATTTGTGTGAGTATTTGCATTGGCTCATGTACAGGTCCCCTTATTGTATGCAAAAGCACGGGTTTGAGCTCGAACGATCGAACTCCCCCAGTTGACGTGGTCCACTGCAGTATTCTGATTGCGAACTAGTGACCTCATAGCGCCTGTACTTGGACGGTGTTGATGCGGCAACACAGCTTTGTAAATAAGGGTGTGATCAATAGTTGCCCATGATCTGTTCGGCAGGTGAGCTTGTTCCTGCCGAAACTCGATCATAACTTTGCCAGCTAATCCCGCCAAACCTCTCGCAGCTTTCGTATGGTATCCAGTATTGGATAAGCTCTAGTGCACGGTTATTATGCTTTTCCAAGAAAATGACTCATGGAGATGGTAAGGCTGTTGTCCAGGTAGAAATTGATTGGATTAGTTTAGCTTTTGTATTTAGGTTGGAAGATGTCGGACCGTCGACCATGTAAGCTGCTGAGTTGCTGGACAGGCATGTTGTTGGAGAAAGGGCTGTCTGGTTCCAAAAAGGCTTCCTAGCTCAATAAACTCCCATCCAAATTTGTGTTTCATTTAGCGGTAATGCTTCCGAGAGGCTTACATGGCTACTCACAGACATGCTCTGGAGTGTGACTGGGCAGATAGGAGCAGTGTTTGAAAGGACAAAGTGGTATTACTTACGGTAATTGTTGTGGTGTCAAGCACGGGGAATAGCCGAGCGAGAGCTACGCTAGGCACGCTAGAAGGTTTAGTATAATCCGTAGCACTGGTATGACCGGGTCATCAGTAGGGTTAGTAATTGTAGGGGGCACAATATCGGCATTGTCACTTGCAGTGACAAGCTGCTCAGCTTCGGTGTCGCTGTTTTATTGACTTACCCTTCTTATTAATTGCCGGGCGGCAGACCCCTTCCGTTTTGCTGCTTGACTAGGTGGAATTTTGGGGTTAAGAACGATTAAAAGAGTGATTAATTTCAAACCAAATTGTGTGAAATGTAGTTAAAATCAAGTTCAAGTCAAGTAAAGGTAAAGTCTATGTAATATATTCAATCTATACCCCAAATGGTGTAGTCGTAACACAAGGTCGTAGTAGACACTGTCAAGCCACAGAGTCGTGAATCTGAAATGAAAGACAATTGAATACGATTACTGAGATACCGTAATGGGTAACCAGCGGCAGAAGTGTAGATATGATTCGTACAGATGTCCAGAATTGAGTTTAAGGCAATTAAAATATGAGTTTATACAGTCATTGGTCCTCACGGATTGTCCCAACATCGGTTGGCTTGACAGACACCACTTCTAAAAGCACGCGTATTAATATGCGAAAAGGTATTCACGTCCTACATTGGCAAGAGTCTATGGCATGTTGTGATAAGAAATGATATTTTGAAGTGTCAAAGGTAAGTTATGTTCAAAAACAACGTTGACTGATTAATGCTGGTGTTTTCAATCGAAACATCCAAGCCATTCAGATGTGAAATAATGTATTTTAGGTCACATTTATTTCTAGATAAATTACTAGACATTTAAGATACCATGAACCTTTACCGTGGTCATTAAAATAATTCCTCTTACCTCTCACAGTGAAGGAGAATCTAAAAGCTTTCAATGAGGTCGCACTTTTTGAAATCTACTATATAACTGTATAATAATTAAACCAAGTGTGATGATTTACCGGCAACTATGTGGCGGCATACATGATATACTGCAAAAAGAAGACGTCCGCATTCTGTGTGCATACCTCGAAAGGACATTACAATTGAATATTGCGATTACAAATTGATAGACCCCGCTTTGTACGATATACCTCGAATGCCTTAGTCTAAACAATAGAAAATAAACTCCCTATGAAGTGTTTACACATAATCATTCACATCGATATATTTTTACATAGCAAAACTGCTCCCTTCAACTTTTGTGCATACATTTTGTAAGTAGGAATATCATTAATCCATTAATCACAAATACCTATAAAGTCACAAGTTAATGTGGCGTATGAGCTTGCCCATTTAATTGTAGCCTTGATGCCCTATTTTGTAATTGCTTCAAGTTTGGCGTCCCCTTTATAGCATTTTAGGAATGACCTGGAAAGTGTATATTATGAGAGCGCCGATGGTATTATTCAGCCTGTTGTACAAAAGCTTTCGTTAATATTCTGCTCTTGCGAACCTCTTCACTATATTCGTCTTTGTATTTTTGTGAAGCATTGTAATAAATAAATGCACACAGAATTGAGAATATATGTAAAAGAATAGTGTCGTACATCGTATTTTTTTTATAAAAATCAATAAGGGATTTTGTAATGTAACATTACGATTTGGCAAAATGTCGATCACATTAATTAGTTTTCCTTTTTCCATCTGGTGGGGTCTGTCATAAGAAATTTTTTCTAAATCCACATTTTGATTTGGACAGATTATAAGGATATGCAATTCAGCACCAAAGACAAGCTCCAATTTTTTGACACATTAAATATTAAAGTAAAAAGCCTAGGGTATCCAATCAATAGAACAAATCGTTTAATTTTCCATCATTGATATAATGCTCACAAATGATGACGTGACCTTCGTGGTAAAGGCATAACCACATTACTTTAATAGCCATCAATTTGTGAATAATTCCCCTATCTATCTAACGGCCGCAGCCGAGCATGCCTTCACCACATAGCGCCAATGTCCCTGTTTGTCATTAAGTTGGGGATGTCATATGGATCCTGCTTGATGTCCTCGAGCAATCACATCAATGTAGGTAAGGGGCGGACGACCCATGTTTTGGCATGTAAGGAATCGTGCAGTCGTTGGCAACATAATGAAATTGGAGGGATATCCTCCATAATATCTGTGCTTTTGGTCTTAGTGCTTACGCCAGGATATGTTTTGTACGTACATAAGAAGGGTGACGGGCTGCCTCTAAGACTAATACATATTAATCAGCTTGTGGGGTGCTTTTTAAAACGTCCCCATAAGGCTTAAAAAGTCTTCATAAGACACGTGTGTATCCGTACATACCCACACACAAACACACACACACACACACACACACGTCACACACCATCTCGTGTTTGTGTGTGAGGTGCGCCCCCTTACGACTGTTGGTCGGGGGAAAAATGGCAAAAATCATGCTAAATTATCCCTTTTTTTTAATCCCTCGGACCGGGAAAATTTGGCCTGTTTGACCCCCCGGAGAGGAAAATTTCCAAGACTGGGAAATTTGCCCCCTCAGAGCGGGCAGGCCCGATACGCCAAGCTTTGCACCAATCCTCTTGTTTTTTTTGTGTGTGTGTGACACACACACACACACACCCCAACACCACACACACACACACACACAGAGCGTAGCACATTCTCAAGAACGAAATTTAACAATATCATTAGTGTAACAAAGTAGCTTATATTCTCTTGCTTTTTGCGTGCCAAAAGCATGCGACATCAAAGTGATTTCAGGTAATTAACGTCATAGTACTCGGGGATCTAGCCCAAAAGTACATTCTATCCAGTTTTTACTAGCAAACTTTACTAAAAAAATCATTTTTTTAAATAATATAGAACATTTTCATCCATCAATTTGTTCAAAATGTTAAATTAATAATTGATCAAAGTGGTATTTGTAACACTTGCTACTAAGTACACTGAGCATCAAGTGAAGTGAACTACGTCGATTGAGGTAATATATTTATCTCGAGATACTGACTACACGGATTCCGCCGAAGTGCCGAAAAGTCTATCCAGGGAAATACGTTTTTGCACTTGCGATTAAACCAAAGGATAATCTATCTTAGATTATATGTGATTAAACCAATGAATTGCTACCATCATCTCATGAATATTCATGATGTTTTTCTATCAATCCGCTGATTACATTTACACGTAAAATTTGTTAGCCAATAAAAATGGCCCTAAGCTGATGATTGCATGCCTGCGCCTGATGTATGCATTAATAGTTTTTGAGACTCTATTTGGCTATAAAGTATCCCTTTATACTATTTGACACACTTATTAAGGTTCGTTCATACTACACTGCAACGTACGTTGCGATAAGTTGCAGTGCTCGAATTCGGTCTCTGTCCGGTATCCTGCAATTGCGGGTACTAAGGCAACCGAGTTAAATTTATTTTAACTGACAAGCTGCGCAGGTTACGTTGAGTTTGCAGCAAGTGATCGATTATATCGGTATTGCCCTGCGCAGTGCGCGTAGTATGAACGAACCTTAAGTCCTGCTTTATGCATAACTCGGTTGGTTTAAGTATGGCTGGAAATTCTGCTGATTTTCGGTGGTGAATTTATCTTCAACGATAGTGGCATGAGTACAGTTTCAATTTGACGACCCAACTCAACGAATGAAAATCGCGGTGCAAGCGTAACGGAGTTATTGTCTACTTGGAGTGGTCGGAAATTCATTGGTCATCTTTTCCTCTCATTATTCTCTCGCAAGCTTCACACGACCAGCAACGTATTCGTGGTTAACTAAGTATCGCAGATCTCTTGACATGTGTTTTTATTCCTGGCACGATGGCCATAGTTTAGTACCGCCTTTCGTACGCGCCTTTCGGGTTGCAAGTTGGACAACCTGGTTGTGTGTGTCTTGATACCTGTCATCAACAATGCAGTCATCGGAGTCAGTGTCTTAACTTTGGCTCCGCATCCTACTAGTGCTTTGGTAGTAGCCAAGCCTTTTGGCAGCAAAATTTCCTCGGTAAGTTGATTTATAGCACAATAAGGATTTATTCAACCCGGGTGGGGGGGGTTTGATTTTGATTGATTTTGTCACAAGTGTTTGGAGGTGGCAAATTTGACACTGTCATTTTTTTTATATATCTAAGACCCCAAGTTTGTCTGATTTTATTAGAAACTTCCAAATTTGGGTGTGTCCTTGGTGTAAGATATTCCTGAGCTAGAGTAAAGACTCTTTTACGGAATAAAGCTGTACAATCCTTGTAATCCTTTGATCCTTTTATAGAAGATTTCGTGCTTGGCTAATTCCAGTCTTACATGAAAGATGACAAATTTGCGCGATTCTTCTCTTGCATGATAATATAATTTATCTAAAGCAACATAGAAATAAAATAATATTTTTATCACAGAATGGAGATTACTATAACAATATGCATTAATGGCAAGGCATTTCTGGTTGTTGTCTTGTGGACATCATCGTCATATCTATATTATATATAATTATAAAAACAAAAAAACAATGGAATTAAAAAAAAAAAAAATAAAAATAAAAGAAATAAAACGGTGATATACAGGGCGTATCCAAAAAAAAAAAAAAAAAACGCAACAGGATTTGTTCTCAAGTTTTTGAAAATTTAATTAGGTTTACGCCAAGGGGAGTAGTACCACCTTAAAGCAACATTTGTCCTCTTTTCAATATGTTATTCACTCATACACGTTCATGGATGGCTGAGTAATCAACGTTTTTCAACAGTGGGAGAAAATAGGATTGGGACCAAGTTTTAATAAGTGAAAAGCTGTTTGATTCCTCTTCAAATCTCCATCTCCTCTCTTTTCAAATGTTCAGTCAGGTGAGTCATTACATAATCTTTGAATTTTTGCAAGGATTTGCTTGTCATAGGTTCTAGGCCAGCAAAAAGCATGTGTAGTGGCATGCTTATTAATTTTTATCAGTGTCCAAGATGCCTCAATTGACTACAGAGTACAGAGCAAAGGGTCTTTGTGGTAACTGAGTATGCTCGCACCCAAAATTCCACGGCAGTGCAAGAGGCATTTCGAGCACAATTTCCTCAACGTGACCCTCCACCTAGAAGCACGATATTGGGAAATTTTAGGAAGTACCAGGCTACTTAATCGCAACAGAGAAATCTTGTCATTGGCGATGAGTGTAGTTTTTGGATGAATGGGAAGGTGACGACATTTAATGTTCGGGAGTATATGGCGGGCCGTTTCTGCCAGGTATGTTCGTAGAGAGAGGTCTCTAAAAATAAAGGAACCTTCCATTTATGTCCAATGAAGTTGATGGAAATTGGCTCTATTGGCAAATCGGAACCTCCGCGAAATATCCGGAACCTCTCTTAAAACAATTCCTCATTGGTCCTCTGGTCTTGCTTGTGATTGGTGGAAGTGGTTATCGCCCAAAACACCAACCTTCCCAGCCCAATATACTGGGCCTGGCAAAATCGACGTACGAAATAAACAATTGCCATCAGTTAAAGACACTATCAGTGATTTGCTAAATCAACAAATCGAAAAAATCATCAAAAATCAGATTTTAGCATGTACGTAACAAGTAGAGGTATCCTAACATACCCTGCAAATGATAAGACCAGAAGCAACCTAATAAGGACAGAATCGGAGATTTTAGTCATTACTGTCCGAACGGACACTTACTACAACACGTAATTGAATGGAGAATCGTATCTTGGAACACTGCCGTTTTTCTTCCTTTTCTTTCAATTCTACAGCTGGAGAAGGTAACTTATGAGAATTCTACAGACTTATCCTTCACTTTGAAACCATTCCTGCAAATTTCAAATATTTTTCAAATCACTGATAGTGTCTTTAATGGGACCCCGACAGTTATTCGCCGAGTCAAGCAAACATCACTTACATAATTAGGGCCTATATCATTAACTGTATCTACAAGCACAAGTCAACTCAATCACATAAGGCGGATTCCCAGTTTTTCACGAGGAAGATACTGATCGGAGGGAACTATTAACTTGCGCACGGGTTATAAAATTGTTCCGTGCAAGTCTTGTATATCTAAAATAAACACTGACCTTTCCTTCCGTGTGGACGTACTTATGTTAACATCACACGCAATGTAATCACGTAATTGGTACTCAATGCCATATTGTCAGTCGCCGCCAGCCAACCCATTAGCGATGGCCTCATAACGTTTTTAAGTGGACTGAATAAATAAACCTGTGATCCCAATACACTAAAATGATATTGACGCCGCTCATACTGCTATTGTCTATAAAGATTTCGTCAGATTCTCCCGTGCTGCTTATAAATGTTTCGTGTGAGGTTGTATTTACTAAAAAAATGTGAATATTGCTTGCCGGCAAAGATTTTTGCGTGCGACATGTTCCGCCGGAGGTTTTCCTCTCGAGGCAATCCGTTGCTCCTGAAACTGGGAATCTCGCCCGAAGCTAATGAAGGACGTGCCCCAAATGTTGCGACAAAATGTAATACTAAATACTAGCGTAGGGTCTGGTGAAAATCGCTACATCGTACTGGTATCTGCATGTTGGGTTTATACTCTCACTTACACTACAACCACTACAACCACACAAACGAACATTTGAGATAAATAGCACAGACATTTACCAAGAAGAAAGGAACGTGTAACCAAACAGCGGAACATTTTTAATTAATGAGGTATTATAAAAACTACAGCTCATATATCCGGTGACAACGATGTTTACCCCCTGTTATGACCGACAGTTCGGCCCAAACACGATGCCAATTCGACCCATTGCATGCATTGGGCTCTACAGTATAGTCCTTGGGCGCTTCTGCTCGAATAAACGGAACCTCACACTTCACAACCACCAATCAATGCACGAAAAATTGGAACGTTCCATAATTTGAAAGAGGTCACGTTTCACTACCGTGATTTAGGAATATCTTCGAGCACGCAACATAATTGGTTGAAATTGGAAGGTTCCAATTTTAATAGAGACCTTCCAAGGAATATATTTGGCAGAAACGGCGCGCCATAGGAGTATTCTCCAAAAGGTCATCTTGAATCCGCGACTAATGGCAAACTTTCCAGTTCAAGAGAGAGGTGTCTTTAGACGTTTATGGTGGGCTCAGGATGGTGCACCACCCCATCGACTGATAGCTGTTAGGAACAGGTTGGCGGAGTTCTTTGGACACCATGTGATTGCACTGCATCATAATATGGAATGGCCACCACGATCACCGGATCTGACTGCTTGCGATTTCTTTCTTTGGGGATACCTCAAAAGCAAAATTTTTACCACCCCGCCACCTGACCTTGCATCGCTTCGTCTGAGGATAATCAATGAGTTTGATGCATTACGACCCCAGAGACAAATGATTCGCGGTTAGCGAAATGGAGACGCGTGCTCATGCACATATGTGTAGAGAGATGGAGGCCATGTTGAGGGACATGGAGTGTAATTTCATCCTAAAGAAGATGATAATGGTAAGTTGAGATTATTTACTGCAAATTCCATTATGTTTATTTAATTTCTACGAGATAATTTCAATGTCCAAATCTTGGTCCAAAACCCAAATTGACTTGCTGTCAAGAGACGGTATTTACTCAGCCATCCATGACCGTGTATGGGCGAGGAACATATCATTGGAAAGAGGAGAATTGTAGCTTTAAAGGTCCCAGGAAATGCAAATAGAATTGATGTGGTTTGTGTCAAGTCTACAAGGAGGGACAGAAAGCATTCAATATTTGGGTTGGTAATGACATCATTAGTGACACTATTGATTTTTCAGAGAGCAATAGAAAATTCCAGGTGACTGGTGTGAATCTATTCATGACACTGACTGAAAATCAATAGTTTCACTAATGATGTCACTGGTAGTGTGTTCTTTTTCTGGCCCTGTTTATTGGAATGGAATGTCCCATAAAAGATTTGGATTAGGTATCATCTCATTTCCTGTGACCTTTAAGGTGGTATTATTTCTTTTGCTGTAAACTTAATCATATTTTCACAAAATTGAAAACAAATCCTGTTGCTTTTTTTTTGATACGCACTGTATATCAACGTATTGTAATACGCTGTAAATAGTTTTAACATTTTCAGTATTTCCTCACTTTGCTTCTTCCACAAACAGATGGCTGATTGCATTCTGGTTGGCATTCATCTGGTTGATACCATTTTCCGTTGACGTCATACCATATTTTGTTTGGGATGAAAAAGTTTTGGGGTACAACTACAAGTATGGGTCTTGCACGCAAAAGAATTCCCATCCCAAAATCGTGCTTTACAATGGCATGGCATTTTTGGTTGCCTTTCCGGTACCTTTTGTCATCATTGTCGTATCTATCATTGTTATCTTCGTCAATCTGAGACGGCACTCCAGGGATCTTGCTGTTGGGGAGAAAAACGAAAACTGATAAAGAGATGTCTGCATCAAGATGTGTATCGCAGATTATGGATAAAAATACGCAGCTGCATCTGCACCGCCGACAAGTTCAGATTGCCAAAAACATGCTGATAGTGGTGTGTGTGTTCTTTGCATGTATTGCTCCATACGCATTATGTGTTGTTATTCCCAGCACTGCTCCATCTTTGCCGTATCTTACGATAGTGGTTTATTTCAATAGTTGTGTTAATCCACTGATTTATGCCAAACATCCCAATTTTAGAGAGATATTTTCCTGCATTTTACGTCGAAAATTTAGAGATATCCCTGCAAAGACTGCTTTACTGTCAAGCTTAACACAATCTTGACTACCTTGAAAACCAAAATTCATCATTTTATTACGTTAGTACATGTGACAAAGTAAGTTGAATGCAAAACAACTAGGTTCAAAGGTCATCTCATTTGCATAATGGCGGCCATGTTGGATTTTCAGGTACTTTGTTTACGATGTTTTACAAAATGTTTGTGTTTCAAAATATATTTAAAATCTTTAACGCCTACAAAATGGCGTACGAGCACCGATTTTTTTTTCAAATTTTTGTTATAATTTGCTGAAATTTTGAATTAAACTCTGAAAAAGAGGGTATGGGGGGGATCACATTTCTCATTCATATTAAAAAAAAACTGCCGTGAGTTTAAAAAGGGCTCTGTTACCATTCTCCCATGATTGAAGAAGATTGTGTCGAAATTTGGTGGTCATATAGCTATTGTCCTTTTCAAATGGTAAATCGTAAACGAAAAAAGATAACGCGTTAAAACCTAGAAACACTAATATTTAATTATTACGCAAATTAGTTTCAGCATTAAAATTTTAAAATCATATTTAAAATATTTATTTTAACTTCAGTTGCATGTATTTGCATAGACTAAAAACTGGTTTCTCTTTCAAATGATGATTTTTTACAGGAACGGTGATAATATTGCCCCCATAAAACAATGAACTAATTTCTGTACAGTAGGTGGGCAGGTCACTACCCAAGTACTATTGTTCACACTAAAATTTTTACATGGGCTTTCACAAATACAATAGACAAACGACCTTGCCATTGTCCACATTCACTGCAGTGTATTTCTAAAAAATGTATTTCAGCATTTCTTACTAGTATTTTGAATACTAATTTTAATTAAAACAGTCGATTTAATTTATTACTTATACAAACAAAATATCAAAATAAGCAATAAAATGGTTGATACTGTTATTACAGGAAATTTACTAAATATTGACTGGATAAAATTGCCGAACTTGACCATGGACTCAACATCTTTAGTATGAAAAACAACTTATGCAAAGCTGCTTGGCTCTCAATAAAGAAAATTGGTACAGTTTCGACAGTACCTTGCTGAAAAATCTACCATCAGATTGGTCCACGCCTTTACATCTAGGTTGGATTCCTGGAACTCCCTACTATAATATGGCCTCCCAGAAAGAGAACTGACCAAGATTCAGCGATGCACCGATGGCATACTATACTTTCCAAGGATGTTTTGATTAATTTTTTACTTTGTTTATCAGTATAGGTCTATGCATTATGAAAATCAGAATAACAGTAACTCTGTTATTATTGTTGTTTTCGGTTTGTCATGGGCACTTCCGTTAATGCATATGCATAAGGACTCATCCTAATTAATGCAAAAAAGACGCGATTGGTTTTGTTGTAATAATAATAATAACAATAACAATCTTATATAGCGCCTAATGCAGAGGCCTCTAGGCGCTTCACATAGAAAAAAAGAACAATTTTGCCATTATTATATAATATTTTACATTCATCATAAAGCGGTTCACTGTAGAAACCAGTGGTAAATTACATGTTAAACAAGTAACCATACAAAACTAAAATTGTATAAGATATTTTTGTGCTTAATATGGGAAATATTGTTCATTCTTTACCAATTAAAGCAATCAGCACAAGTCTAGGTGAATCAACACCATAGAAAATACAGAAACTAATTAGCGTCTTTCTTTGCTTTTTGCTATTTTTGACGCATACTTAAAATTAATGTTTTGCCCGTAGTTTTCTTACTGAACATTTTTTTTCTTCAGTTTTTTATTTCTTTATTGTTGATGTCTTGAAACCTTCCATTATGTGGTGTATTTGTTCTAAAAAAATCCTTTGGGAAAAGTGGTTTTATATAATGCATGATCCCATAGGAGCCCCCATTTATGCACTAACGGAAGTACAAACCCCTTACGCAGTTAAGTTTTAAAAACAAAACCTTTCAAGAAAATTCCATTTGCTACTTATAACCTTATCAGTGATACCTAAATTAAAGTGCATTCCGGGAGTGCATGCACTTGATTTAAAATATTAAGCCTGTGCGTGAACGTTTCCTGAAAACGACCTTGATATTTGTATCGTAAACGTCAATTTATAATCGTACTGAAGCACGGATTACTCAACACAAAAATTGTGTTTTTAATATTATATATATTCTAATATATCAATTGAAGTGAGCACAAGCAAAAATCAATGCTGATTTATAGTCATTGTCATTAAATGTATCATCTTGAAGCAATCGGGGGAGGGGGTCGGGTTAGCGCAGTGGGTCTTCCGGCGCTTCGCACTACTGTGGTTCCAGGTTGGACCCTCGGTCGTTCCTACGATTTCATGTGCGTTTGGTTTCCAGTCCATACTCGGCCTCGCAAGTTTTCTCCGGGCTTTCTTTCCTAACGTGTATGTAATGTAATAGTGTATAATGATGTCAAATGAATTGAAATAAAGTATTTTCATGACACTATAAGAAACAATTGTTTTGTGTGCCGTTAAATGCTAATACCTCTTTCCGTTTCCTCCTCTTCCTTCTCCTCCTCCCTCCTCCGCCTCGTCCTCCTTCCTCCTCCGCATCAAGAATCTATCGGCTCCATCTGGGCCATCACATAAGAAGTACCTTAGTGGCTCTTTTCCTAGCTTTGTACCACCGAGGTCCCAGGTTCGATTCCAGGGTTGGGCATTAATTGCATGTTTCCAGTCCAAGCTTGCCCTCGTATTGTATTTTCTCCAACTTTTCGACAACCTTTTGGATCATTTTGTGACCTAATGATCCTGATGAATTCGCAGGTCTTCGGAATATAAAGTGGCAAGCATAATGTAATGAATTCAATCACGGTCCAGATTACACAAATAATGGATAGATTGTAAAAGTACCCGATTCTCTGTGTAACAGGTAATAGTGTAATAAATACTTATTAATAAGGTATTTATAAAATTCACATTAGATCAATCAATAAATTAAAGGTCCATAGCCCGATCGCTAATTGCCCGTCCCCAGAACTTCAGAAGCCCCAGATTTTACCTTGTGAAATCTTAGGGCTAAAGGATGTTGGTTTGAATGAAAGTTATGACGAAAAAATGTGCCCCATTTGGTCGACCAATACACTTGGTGGCACATAGTACGTTCCATTCAATTGCCCAAGATTCGAGTTCCTGCAAGTCATGTTGAGAGAGGCCGCAGCTTGGATTCTGCCCCTCTTTTAACTTTGTCAGTAATGAGTGTGACATCGTCTGCATAGAGGATGGGTGGATTCAGGATTCTTCTTGTGATGTCATCAATGAATATAATAAAAGAGGGCAGAGGATTGAACCTTGTGGCATTAATCGACTTCTTGCTGGACGCCCTCCCGTTTAGGATGACTCTGAGGGAGCTGTCGCGCAGGTAGTCCTGCAGCCAATTCAGTAACTTACCTGGGAATCCTAGGCAGAAAGCTTGGCCAGTAGACCAGGATGCCACACTCTGTCGAATGCTTTGCCGATATCGAGACAGACAATTACTGCCTCCGCTTTGTCATTGATGGAATTAGTGATGAATTGGGAAACAGGTCAGGGCATCAGATGTAGAATGGCCAGACCTAAAGACGCATTGTTTGTTTGATATCAATGAATGTGTTTCAAGATGGCGCCACATTGTTTCGTAGATCAGTCGCTCCATTATTACCTTGGATATTACAGACAGCAAGGAGATCGGTCGAGTTACTAGGCGAATGCTTGTCACCCTTCCTATAACATGGGATGACTTTCCACATCACTGGCATGTGGCCCTTGTCAAAGCAAAGTTGGAATAGACGTGCCAGTAGAACCACTAGTTCTGGGGCAGCATTTCTGAAGACGATGGCTGGGATGCCATCTGCCCCGGAGGCTCTGTTGACATCTAGTTTCAACAGTTGCGTCTTTACCTTCCTTGCACAGAACACCATGTTGCCACATCTTGAGCTAGTTCTCTGAAGAATGCTGGAGACGAGCTTGTCACATTCAGCAGCTAGAATGGTAGACTTTTCACTGAAGAAAGTCGCAAAACATCCAGCTTTCTCCTCGGTAGAGAGGTATGTGAAGTTAAGAACTGGGATTTCGGACTTGCCTCCTTTACCCATTAGCAGTGCAGACGATAGCGTACTTGTACGTATACGTACAAGTACGTACATACGTCACCAAATTATAAAGAAGTACAAAAGAAGTTTACAAAATCCTCTCGGGATTCTCAGTTGTGAGATGAGAAAGGATGCAAATTTCAGAACTGATGCCAAACAACATAAACAAATTCTTTGTGTCAAAATTTTGATTTCATGTGTCGAAATTTAATTATTGAAAAAAATGTCACTGATGACGTTATCAATTTTCTTAATTATTATCTTTTATTTGAAAAAAAGATATTCAAAAATCCGCACATTTTGTTGATAAGCTTTAAAACTCTATGTAGTGAAGATTACAGCTTCAGAACTGTAAAAATAAACTGTCCCGGGGTGAAAAGTTTAAAACCTAATGCATTTGTTTAAAAAGTTGCATTTTATTGTGGGAAATTATGACGTATGCACGTACGCTTTCTTCTGGACTGATTAGGCGACGAGCTGTCCACCACCATGACTTGGATCCGGTCTGGAGCTCATCTCTCATTTTATCATTGACTCTGATCTTGTGAGTGGAAGCAGCTTTCCTAGAAACAGATGTGTAGTCGTTTCTAGCCTTGTTGTAATTTAGGCGCGCTTCTGGAGTTCCATCCCCAAGCACTGTCTTTTTTTCTTTAGAGCCTCGTCGCAGCCTTCGTTCCACCATTCTAGATAAATATCAAAGCCCTTGATCGCCTTTTGTGGGATGAATTCTTGCATGGCGTCACTGATGACATTCTCACAAGATACATCTGGGCAGTCTCTTATAAGTAGATTATTCCATGGAGTTGCTGCAAGATAGTTCCTCTGTCCATTCCAGTCCGTTTTTTTTGTACAGCCAAACTTGGTGGAGTCACATCAGATAATGGAGATGCTTCCAGTGTTGTTTTGGCAAGGTAATAGTCTGATATCCCAAAGCTGTGATCATGGAGACTGGATTAAAAAAGATTTAGAGCATCGGTGATAATGAGATCCAGGCGGTTGCCAAGTTGATGAGTGGCTTCAGAAACAATTTGGGTCAGATCATGAGTGCAGCAGAAGTCAAATGCGGCCCTGCCTTCAGCATCAGCTGTTAAAGATATACTGTTCAACCATTCACGATGATGGCAGTTAAAATCGCCACTTAGGATGCAAATGTTCATATTGGTTTTGGCAATGAGATGGTCCAGGTGTCTATCATACCAGGCCATTACATCTATGGCTTTCTTTGGAGGACAGTAGGCAAGTGATAGTAGTATGGGACCACTCTTTGTTTGGATGGTAAATATCATCAGTTCAAGCCTTTTTGGTTCCAGGCTGTATTTTCTGACAATAGGCAGTCCAATCTTAGAATAGACAAGGCATCCACCCCATCCACTGTTATCATAACGATCTTTCGTAGGTTTTCAGAGATATTTGAGGACTATCTTCAGGAATAGAAGAATCTAGTTGTGATTCGGTTATGAGGATGTCATATTTGGTCTCAGGTGGAGTACTAGCAATCCTAGCCTTCCCTTGTTTGTTCTTAGCCCTCTAATGTTGGTCAACCACAGATTTGCATTCGTTGGTCGGTTATCGGGAGCACATTTAGTCGTAACCATTTAGTTCGTCCATTTTATATTCTTGAAGCTTTTCGCGACTTTAATGCAGAATTGGACGAGTCAACCCCTTGAGGGAGGAAAAATGCAACCAAAAGGAAATCCAAACATCCAATACAGCACGAGAGGTCACATTACTGCGAAGTTGAAACAGAAGAATCAGATGTTTGGCAAAGGTTATCCTTTGCTTCCCAAATTGACCCAAATTTAGACCAAAGTTAGTCGGATTCCCTCAAAAAACGATATTTTGAGCTAGGAGGAGTAACTGCGACCCGATATTTCGAGCAAGGGAGAGCAACTGCCCCCGGTCGGTACGCCATAGCAATTGATGTCTTTCTTCACAATGCGAGAGAATGAAGATCTGGAGATATTGGGTATACTATTGCGTCAACTTTTTTTTTTTTTTTTTTTTGAAGAGGCACTCTGAAAGGGGTATTTACGTATAAGGTGACCAATCCGACGCACTTTTTTCTGACACACCATATAAATGAGGAAGAGAAATCTAAGGAATAAATAAACGGGTTTATCCCGTTAAGGTTTTCCAATTCACAAGTGTGTCAGAAAGAAGCGGGTCACCTTACGGAAACGCCCCCAGTTTTGTACATGCTATCTGTATTGGGCCATATGGAGACCCAATAAGGTAGACGTTTCATATAGAAGTCCCATTGATGCAAATGAGGTATTGCCATTCATTCCGTCAAGCACTACTGCACAAATAATGCTAGACCTAGCATTTTTAGGATTATTGCTAAACACCCTACTTACCAACACTAGATAAACACAAATTGTGTGGAATAGCAGCAAGTGGAAGAGCAATTACCATTTAACTTGGATTAACTTTTTGAACCACTCTGTATGTTAAACCACCCCTTTTACGATTTGCTGTGGTATGTTTAATTGTATTAGTTATTGCAACAAATTAAACCAGCCTCAAAACATTTTTAAAAATGCCCCAAAACGAATTTACACACATCACGGCTTGAACATATGCAATGGATAGTATCACGTGTCAAAAGAGTGCTGCGTGACGAGCCCGCGATTGCGCTTATTGGACAAAAGGTGTTGCTATTTTGGTCTTCGTGATCAATTTCATACCCGGTTGTTATTTGTCAGGTAAATCTATTAATTGGGATTTACATATGCTTATTCACATATTAATCGCTTAATACGCAAAGAATCTTATTTCTTGTAATGTTTTACATTACTTATATAGATTTGTTATCAGTTTTATAAATTGAAAAAAAAATAATAAAACGCCCACAATGTGAAGGCATGAGCAAGAACTGATCTTTCCATCAGATGGCTGAGAGGAAGATTAGTTATGCTCACGTCGCCTAGAGTGTAAAGTGGTTTCTTAAAGTAATGTGAAGAAGGCCTTTTTTTCTACGATAATTTGATTCATTAACTAAAGATAATTATTCGCCATCGGACTATCAAGTTTTCGTCAAGAGCAACCAGACTTCTAAGGGGCAAATCAACTAAGGGCTATTTGAAACGTACCTACTACTGGTGTCACACTAAATGCCGTGCGTACAACTGACTCTGGCTCAAAATATCCCGACGAAATGGAAAAAAATGCATCTTCCAATTTTTGAGGGATGGTGCTGACCACATTTGGCTAAATTTGGACCAAATTGCTGTCGGAATTTGCACTTGCTGAAGCTGGTTACCGGAACCAACAACTACAGAATTTTGCTCCTCTGGTTCAATTACCTTGGGTTTTTACACCTCTTCCTTGTGTCATTAGATCTGTCTCTTCCTCTTCCCTCGATCATTCAGCTCTTCACTGTTTTGTTATTGGCTTTAGACATGCCATATAGTTCCATTGCATTCCTGGATTTCGGGTTTACGGGTAGGGGGGGGGGGGCAGATCTTGTGAGAGCAGAAAATCGATCAGCAAGAATTGTGCGGATGAACTCGCATTTATAATCAAGTTTTTCAATGACTCGGCTCAACCAGCCATCTAGATAGTTCTGTATGATAGACTTATGATTGAGTTAAAGGAGATCATCACGCTATGCTTTGCTTATTGTTCTCCTTCTGGGTTGATGGGAGCGGCCATGTTGCCAACAAATAAGCATGTGGTGATGAATTTATGCGGGGATTTGAAGGTCGTATTATATATATATGTCTCACAAAACTGTATTCTAATAAATTCTAATTCTTCTACAACCGTCTCTTGTAAAAAGCAGGACTAAATTTAGACCGCAAAACGCTATTCACATGTAATGCTCAATTAGAGCCATTCATATTCGAGTACCTCAATGCCACATGCTATACAATCACTTGAAATTCCCCGCGTAAAATTGATTGATACCTCAATGTGATACCTTTGATGACACTCTTTGCTAGCTGGCCAGCTGAACGTTAAAGGGACAATGGGACTTCAATTGTTTCTACTCTTCATTAGCGATGTTGCGGCTCCCGTCGTACGGTACTCATACAATAGGCTTCTTTTGAGGCGCAACAGCTAACTTGAAAGAAGCCTATTGTATGAGTACCGTACGAAGGGAGCCGCAACATCGCTTGTACGGTACTCATACAATAGGCATCTTTTCACGTTAGCTGTTGCGCCTCAAAATGGTAATATCATCAATGTTGAGAATTCATAACATATGTAAACTAAAAATTAGCGTGTTATGTCTCTTTAATTAAGGAGTTTCCTCTCTGGTAAACTATTAGTTTGTTAAAATAATCCCTTTTAATTCTAATCAATTACTTGCTTATATTATCACAGTAAGTCCAAGGTAATCTTAAATTGACACTTAAGTGATGTGATAACGTCAATTTTCAACACCTGATCAAACCGGCCGACCGAAGCAGAAATTTATATTTTCATATACAAGTATGATCTGGGACTAATGAATAATGGTTCATTATTGCTTTGCATGCATCCCGGGAAATTCATCCAAAACTCAGTCACACCCTCACAGACCCGCTCATATTTTTTTCACCTTCCATAATTTTACCAACTTCCTGGTAACTTTGCTGACCGCATAAACCATAGTTACTAAAAGTTCCGACTGCAAAGTTTCGTAAGATGCGTAAATCACCGTTGCCGTATTTGAATATGTGCGGATGTATGTGGGGTTACCGGAAGATGCGTAAATTACCTGCCGTATGTGAATGTGTGTGGATGTATGTGGGGTTAAAGTAGGGTAAAAATGAATTTGGGCGTGTATATGTGATGTTGTTTGGATGCGCGATGAATGCATGGTTGTGATGCTTATTATGGTTTATAATAAGAGTAATAAGACGGGATCGCTGAAAATCTATGAATATTTTAAGCTATTTTAGAGTGGTAAAAAACATTGAAGTTGATGGGAGCTGGTTCCTTAAGTATTACGGACTATAAATGGACAAACTTAACGATTTCAAGTGATTCAATAGACAGTTTTAGACAGTTTTCGGCTCAGTTCACATGCTATGAAAATGTCCTTCAGTAGGTTTATGATAATATAAACTCGATATAACACCTTTCTTGCACGTTTTAACACAAAGAATATTGCCATTTACGTTTTATTATTGCTAATGTTGACCCCCACATAAAAAACCTGTTTACCAATGTAAAAATGATAATTGCTGGCTATTATCATTTTGTTACGGTAATTTTATGCACTTTGATTGCTTGTGACGAAAGGCCGCATCTACTCGACGAATATCTTCCTTTATAAATACCTGAACTTCTTGAACTTCTATTGTCACAATAAGTCAGTTTCAGTATGGTTGAAAATTCAACTCATCCAGAATTCCAGTCGAATTTATCTTCGACGGACATTGAATTCCAGTTTCAAATTTGATGACCCAATTCAACGAATGATAGTCGGTGCAGCGTATGGCGTTATTTGTCTACTTGGGGTATTTGGAAATTCCCTGGTTATCCTGTCGGTTTTACTCTCTCGCAAGCTTCACACATCTAGCAATGTATTCGTCGTTGACCTAAGTATTGCAGACTTCCTGACTTGTGCGTTTATCCCTGGCACGGTTTCACATTTATACGCGCCCTTTGGGGAGCAAGTTGGACCAGACTGGCTGTGCGTTCTAATTCCGGTAATCAACAATGTAGCGTCGGAGTAAGTGTGCTAACTTTGGCTTCCATAAGCGTTACCAGGGCTTTGGTAGTTTCAAACCTTTGGCAGCACGTTTTCCTTGGTAAGTGGCTTTAATAAAGTGTATATGTCTTTTCTTTGATAGTACAGAGTGAGTAAAAAGGACCCTAATTGCGCCCATCCTTTTGCATCTATAAGGGAAATATATCCCAACATATGTGGTTTTTGTCAAGGGAAAGCTTATTTTGTTAGATTTAATTTACTGGAACGACTATCCCCAATAAGTTTGGACCATGACACAAGCACGGTATAAACGTTCATAAAAAACCGTAGGTGCAATGAGAGTGGAACTAAGATCCGTTGGCAGTAATAGAACTAGATAACATACCTGTAAATCTCCCGGGGTGTTGCAATTGTGAAAGTTGGCACATTTAGCGTAAATTTGGGATCGTTTAATGCACACATCATCAGACGAATGCAACTACCTGTCGAATTCAACTACCTGTACGATAAGAAAGTCCCGTTTTCAAAGGAGCACCGCAACGTAACGCATACCCAGGGGGGGGAGGGGGCGGCCAGGATAGCGTCGTTTTTACCGAAAAATATAATCTTATTAAAGGAACGCTATTATAGAGCTCAGTATGTACGATTGGTACTTATTTTAGCTTGATAACTAACACAAAGAAGTAAATGTGAATTCGTTTAAAACTCCAATTGAGGTAAAACTGATAAATGTTTTTTTTTAATCTAGGAACTGAAAGTTAGGCCTACTATAAAAACGTATTAATATCCCCAGCTATTTATGTGCATTGCATTGGTAAATGGTTTCTTAAAATTTGGCACATGTGTAGGTAGGATTTCTACTTTTTGGTGTGTCCTGGTTGACGTTGGTTAGGTAAGATTTTTCGGCTCCGTGCTTAACTTTAATACAAATCCTGACCAATACGCTTATAGGAGGGTGCATCGTTGCACTCCCATTTCGGATTTTAAGGTTACACACCAGCTAACCCCCTCACAACTGCTAATTTCGACACTATCACAACCCTATCATTTTTTACCAACCATTTAATTACGTTGTCCACGCAACTTTCTTTGCTCTTAAAGTGTCGCTGGGAGGGTTCTCCCCTGCCCCACTTCCTCGTAGCTACGCCCACTGATTTTGGACTAATATTTCAGATTTGGAGGTATTTGGAATTCATGATTGGCCAAGAACGGCTTTATGACATGATAAGCAAGTCTCTGTAACTGAAATGATGGCGGGGCTTTTGCCCCATCCTCCCGACTTTCCGCCCCATCCTGGGTTTATTTCATGGGCAGTTTCTGAAAACAAATCTTTTATATATTCTTGGTAAACAGAGAATTGTGATTTTGCATAAAACTTTTGGTGTAACATTGTCAATGTTTTAGAATGGGGTTAAGGAATTTTAATATAACCGTTAATTAATTGCGAGAATTGTCTTATAACTTCCGATCAAAGAATTTAAAACTCGAAAATAATATTAAAAGAACACCAGGTACAGCACGTTTGATATGGCCAGGGTGTAGCCAGGGGCCAAAGATTTCATTCCAGATTTTTAAGAATTGACCTTCCCCAAAAATGTTTGCAAAATATGGCTTCCGTATTTTCATGTGATAGAGCTCTTTCAAATACAGATTTTCCAGAAACATGGACAGAGCCTTCGCCGTCCCTGACACCCCATTTAAGTACTGGTCTGTATAACTGAAGTCCGTATATGTATTTTTTTAGAGTACATGGACAGGTCTCAAGGCCTAAATTTTTAAAGTCTGGAAAATGTAAAACACACGCTATAACACTACATTTTTGTTGGTTATATCCCTTTGCACCGTGCCAGTTAAGTAGTTAAACTACCTTCAGAAGACATTTAGCATACAGAAAACTGTGGATTGGCGTCAGGAAGGTCACCGTCATTTTTATCCGGCCACCCCGTTGACGGGGACAAACCCGATTTAAAAACTTTGGTTTAACTAACTACCTAACTAACATTGAAATGGTTAAATGAAAATATTAATTTGAGTGAACTATCGCGTAAGTCGGGAGGACAACGATGTCGGAAAACCAGTTTAACAAGCTTTATAAATTGAAAATCTTTCAATCTATGTTCTTTTATTCACTTTGGAAAAGAATATGGTCCTCTTTCCTTAACTTTTATTGGTCTCTATTTACTTATTTTATTTCCTTAAATATCCTGAAAATCGGGAGATTTGCTAGCAAAACCGTGAGTCTCCGCAGAAAAACGGGAGAGTTGGCATCTCTGATTTACAACCCTCATTACAGCACACTATTATAGTGCCCTAACAGTGTTTCCAATGAAGGAATATGAACCTCCCAAAAATGGTTCCAGCTGCTAAAATGCAGTATTCTTCAGACTTATTTGCCGCAAATATTATTGCTCCAGTACTCTTTTCTTGGGAGTCAAGTTTATTTTTCTTGTCATACCCTTCCGATGAAACTTGCCTTGCACGTTTTCCACTGTCAGAAGAATAACCTATAGTTTTAATGCCACAGAAAACAAACCAACACTATTTAGTAAGAAAATCATTACACATGGGTCGTATTTTTCTTTCCTGTGATAACCTTAGACATGGGGTTTTTATGAAAACATCATACTGCGTTCATTTTTTGAAAGCAACTGACTCAAAACATTGCTAAAATGACAAAATTTTGAACAATGGGTATACGTATTTATTGCAAGTAAAATCCTTATAATGGTATATCTTTTTCTACCTCCAAAAACACTGGGCACGTTATTTTTTGCTTGGAAAATATTATCCTTTGATTTCGTAATATTTTTAACAACGTAGTTCTACAAGACTCTCGCTTTCTGTTTAGATAAAATCTAAAAAACCCCATAGAAATCCTATGATGATAGTTAATGAAATAATAAGGTTTGGTCTCCAGGACCAGAACCCCCCACCCCAACCCCACCCCTGCATTGTCATGGGAAAATACACTTAAACCACCGGGAAACCACAAACTATTGTACTTATTTACAATAAATGTATAACAGATAAAAAAACAATCAGCCATCTTTTTTAATATGTTAATAATTTGGATCTGGAGTTGGACAAATAACTAAATTAGTTTAAAAGTTTTCATTTGGGTGGTGCAAGCGGCGGTTACGAAATGGCATTTTTGACAAAATAAAATGTCCTGTTCCGCCCATCAAAAATTTGGAAACTCTTTTTTTATTTTCGATTTTAATTGCAAGTATTGTTGTCTTAGGCAAAAAAAGAAAGAAAAAGAAAAAACAAGTTTGTTTCCAGTAGGAAGCCGCATTTTGATTTTTGGAGCCATTTTTTTTTTTTTTTAAAAAATTGATTTACTGAGAAATTTGCATTTTTGACTTAAGTGGCCTCAGAGCTAGAAACTTTCATTAAAAATATGTAAATGAATCCAAATGATATTCTTTTATATAAACTAATACTTACAGCAAAATAGGATTTGCAACTGTTTGACTTGCCATTTTATTGTTTGAGCTATTTCTGGGGAAAATCCGTTAAAAAAATAAAAGCACATTTAGATTTTTGGAATACTGGAAACAAACTTGATTTTTGTTTGCCTTATGACCCTTCATAGGTGTAATTACAAAATATCTGCCCTCTCTACACATTGGATCAATGGACATTATACATTAAAAAACATAAGAATCTAAAAAAATGGGTGCGCATTATGTAAATGCATAACCTAGCCATTGCTTGATAAAACAAAATATCAACGGGGTTATCAGAACACTTAAGCCTAACTGTTTTTTTTGTTGCTTTTTACGTGCTTCGTATAAAAAGTTCACATGTCTATTCACTTTATAAACAGCAATTGCCAAGCTCATTTTTTTGTCTTAAAATTAATATTTTCATAAAATAATAAGTTTTTAGCATTTGAGTAATTATAATGATTATTCTTTACCATTTATAAATGTTGTCAAAAATATGCAAAAAAAAATATTATGCTCATTTGCGTACTAATTGATAGAATTTTGTCATAATACTTTGCAACTTGCTTCATAAAATATTTGTCAATGTAGATTAAATTATGAATTTAAACTTTTCGGCTACTTTTCTGCAAAAAAAATCTATTTTTTTCTAATCGACACGTTGGCACTAAATTAAGATTTTTTGTACTATTTGCGGTCATCGTTGACCTTGAAATTAATAAGCATCTCAAACCCAAATAAATCCTTTTTGAGTGTGAAAGTAAAGCAGATGTAGGCCAATTTACGTAGATTTTTGTTTGACGCGCAGCAGTATCATGTTGCCAGATTTTGTTCTTGCATTGGGGGTACTTATGTATCTGGTGTCCCCCTCCTAGCGTCTAGCGTCCCTATTTTATCCATACTCCTTCCTTTTATTGATATTATAGGTGAGTTAATACTATAAATTTAACTTCTAATAATAACAGAAGGTATGAAGCGTCCAAAGAGGTTGAATTGTCACGAGGGTCGAATCGTCTTTTAATCTTGTGGACGCGATTGGCTTGGCCGAATTGGCTTTGGGTCGAATCATTTGGGTACTTGTTATGAATACCAGGCTCGTGATTGGCTGAAGCCGATGAGTGGTTTTTTTTTAGGCATTTGACATCATCGAATTACCGCGTGATTTTTAACGGTTTATTCAGAGATTTTGTACAGTTTTCTCTTAAATGTGCAACTTTTGAAATTATCACACCCGATGATAATTCGGTTTTTTATTTTTTAATATTTATTGGTGTCAACAAATCGTGGTTCCTCGTGAATTGCACATAAACAATGTCTTTTTCGTGCTTGTGGTAGGTCCATTTGTCCAAGGATTTGCATGTAAAATGCAATGCGGTCAGCGAAGCAATCAACCCCCAAAATGCATGATAGGGTTGTCGATGTTACTTAGGGATTTTTATTGTTGTAAAAGCAGTGATAAAGAATTATTTGAAGCTATCTGAAGCGTCCGCTGAAACGACATATGTTAAAATTATGTTATTTGCAAATGGTGGTGAAATCAGGATCCAGTGTTTTTTACCCATTCTGTCGCCAAACCTTTTGGTGAACGATTTTCTTCTTTCGTTTAAGTGACTGCTTTGTACAGTTTGTATTGAAGTTTGATTGCCCACATTAGCTTTACTATGGCAAATCGTTAATCTTGCGCAGGGATGAAAATGTACTATAATTACATTGTGTGGAATTTCCTTATTTTTTAATCCTATGAGCTTCAACATAATTTGCACCATTTTGTATCCAAATCGGAGCAATTTTCAAATTTGACCCCTGTACAACTGAAATTGACCCATTTTTTAAATTGATTTTTGCTGTTTTAGCCATAACTCGAAAATGCTTTAATGTGAAACAAAAACCAAATAGTGAAAATGAATGGAGTATTGCGGAAATGTGTATACTGGTCTCCTGTAAATAGACATACAGACGAGTGGCGTCTAAACTCTACATTAAAAAGCTGATGTGGTTAAACCGTTACAGCATAAACAAAAGATCAATAATGATTGTTGTTTGAAGTCCAAACTGTATTGATCATGGTGCGTCGGCATTTGATACGACGTATAGAAATTACAGACAGAAACAGATAAAAGGTACTGCCTTGCCTTTACTACACGGATTTCCAGCCAACCACTTGCAAGTTATGTCGTATATCCATGCCAGGTAACCAAAAATACACAAAAGATAATTTCATGATTTTTTCGTATTCGGCTAGCAAATCACTGAGTATCCCTTTAAAAAGCAGACATGTCATTCGACATATATGCTGCGTGAATGTTACATCAAAGGTTACTGGTTTATATTAAGAACGAATTAAATATTATGAATGGCACGCCCAGGGACATGCATGTCCAGGTGAGGGGCCATGCAAAAATGTTGCTTTCCAGCCACATAAAAGTCATATTTGATATCCTGGTAAACATACACCTATCAGCCGGATAGGATCGTCAAAAACTTTTAATGATCTTTAATTTCAATGATCTCTTTAAACTTTTTTCATGCAGGTGGCTGTGTTCCTTCCTTCTCTCCCGATGGCAGTCTGGGTGGCATTATCTGGCTGATACCATTTTCCGTTGACTCAGGACATATTTTGTGGGATGAAAACCTTTGGGGTACAACTACAAGTATGGGTCTTGCACGCAAAAGAATTCTCATCCGAAAATCTTGCTCTACAATGGCATGCATTTTGGTACCTTTCGATACCGTTTGTAGTCATTGTGTATCTACTATTATAATTTCGTCAATTGAGACGGCACGGCCAGTGATATTGCTGTAGGGGAACAACAAGATAATGATGTCCGAAGTGGACGTCTTCTGCGACTCTGATCGCTGGCATTTGATAAAAACACAAGCTCATCTTCAGCGCCGACAAATCAGAACTAAAAATATGCTAGTGGTGTGTGTGTGTTTTTCGCCGCATTGCTCCCTATACACTAGGCGTTGTTATTCCAAACACCGCTCCCTCCTTGCCATATATACCAATAGTGGTTTACTTTAATAGTTGTGTTAATCCAATGATTTATGCCAAAATCCCCATTTTCGAGAGATATTTCTGCTATTAAGCGGCAAATTGAAAGATATCCCTGAAAAGACCGCCCTATTCAAAGCTTGTTAGAGGTTAGTCACAATAATTCTTATGGAAATCTGATTTAAAGGTACCCTTCAAAATTTTAAAATTAATTTGAGTGCTTTACATTTGTGAAAAAAGGAGAGTAACTAATATTATTTACCTTGTAAGCTTTACTTCTCTGCACAGACAGCCACGGATGCTGACATTACTGCCCGCACCAGCAAACTTGAAAGCATGCAGATAATTCCATTTTAACTTGTCAGATCAATATAAGCCTAAGTTCAATGTCTGAATGTTTTTAATTGTGCCAAAAAACATGTTAGAAACGCTGTAAATTTTGGCAAGAATTCCAACACTGATTTATCCGTGGCAGGATTTCTTGCTGTTTTTACTGTTTTTATAAAATGTAATCATCAAAACTTGTCTTCAATTGTGAGGAGTGATTTACAGTAAGTATTCATGCCATTGTGTCCCTTTAAAGTGAAGAGGAGATTTTTTTAGAAGACGAAATTATCATAATTGCCACTTGATCGGTGTAGATCCTACCGAGAACGTGTCAAAGGTGTATTGGACAAACAAGTACAAAAGGAAATCGCACAAAACTTCGTTGTGAAACTGCGGCTATCGTAATCGTCCCAATAGAAAAACAATCGACGCTTTGATTGAATTTCTGTCGTTGACGACAGAAAATACTAAATCATCATCCTATACATAAAGACGACGTATTTGGCTTATTCACTTCAGGTTGTGATCTAATACATAGTAAACATTCCAAATATTGCAAAAAACCGGGTTCGAAAAAAAAATTGGGGCGCTCTTCTTTCTGGAAATGTTCTCACGTCTCTTTAAGTGACCGTAAGCATCCCTGAAATTGTTGTGATTATTCGTTTAAAATCAATCGATCGATTTTCAGTGCCATACATGGGCTTATGATATTCGACGAAACGAAACGGGCTCAGTGCACCCATTGGATTCACGCTTTATTCCGTGAATCATACATTTTACACTCTGACGGACTAAAGCGTGTAATCCAATGGGTGCAATGAGCCTGTTTCGTTTCGTCGAATATAATAAGCCCCATACATGTAAACATTGTGTCCAAAAATATATATTCCATAACCAAAGCTATTCTGCAAAATTGCACTTCTTTTAAGAAACTTTTTTTTTATGTCTTCACGTATTTTGCCAAAATTAGAAAAAGTGAAAAGCAACGTTAAAACCCATTTTGATTTTCAAAACAATTTTTCTTGGCTAAATCTTTCTCTATGATCTAAAAGAACTTTTGAAATTTTTTATTAAGGGTAAGCTTCAGCAAGGTTCAACTTTAAAGATCCCAAGTAGATTATGCTGAGACCTGAGATGAGTATACCAGTTAAATCCTACACCTCTAATGAATGGACGCGTTTAATTTTAACATAGAAGGTGTTCAAACTATTTTAAGTTCATATTAAAAGGCATATGCTGGGGAACCAGTTTAACCATATTTCCTTTGTTATCAGTAACCTGTGTCCAAAAACACGTGAAAGGTGGTTAATTACAACTTAAACCTTGACGTCAAAGGCTAAGAATAAGGTGCTCGTCTGGTCTGCTACCACCTAATGTGCTAATGGCCAATGAATCTTGGATCAGCTACATGGCTTCATATCTGAACGCATTCACTTTTAAAACTGTTCCTATGTTTTTAAATATCTCTAAGGGGTCTCTCCTCCATACATTGACTATTGTCTAAAAAATTAGTCAAGGCCAACTGCAAGGTTACACGTTCCGCCGAGCACCATCAAACTTTGAGTACCAATGGCCAAGAGCGTGCTGGAGAGAGAGAGCTTTCTCCATTGCTGCACATAAACTGTATAATGCTCTTCAAAATCATCAAAAACAGCTCTGTTTTAATGACATTCAAATCCAAGCTCAAAACGCATTTATATCCTTATTGATGCCTCAGACTTATTTTACCTTGCAGTTCTACTCAATTTTTTTCTTCTGTTCTATTCTTTTCTCTCATTGCGCTTTGTATCCGGGAAAAGGGCCTTATAAATTATGTTGTTGTTGTGACTTTAATAACTCAATAGTTCATATGCAAGGCAGCGATACAAGTTATGGTGTATAAGTTATATTCGCCATAAGGGTAAACCAAACAGGCATATGCTGCAGAAGTATGGTCACAAAAATACATAATGTAACAAGTGAAATTTACATAAAACTAAAAATTACGGAGAACAAAAAAAGGACTAAGACATAAGATGGGGGAAATCAGACAAGGACAGGAAAAAAGGTGGGACATGGACACTGGCAACCACTAGAAATTAAGGGGAGGAAAAAGTTAATAATGGGCAATGATAACAGCCCTTATACTTTGATTGAAAGAGTGAAAGTTCTAGAGTTGTTTTGGGATAGAGTTCCATAATAAAGGAATTGCGTTTAATGGTGTTTCTTGCCAAGATCAGTGTAACAAACATGGTCTATAATTTGAGATGGTCTTGTACCATATCATGGATTTGTATGGTTTGATGAAGTAGTTAGAGAAAATTTCGGGTAAAAAAATTGGTTTTATATTGTACATAAACAAGCGCAACTTGAAGTCTTGTGAATATTTGAAAAGGTTTTAGATCAGCAAATAAAGGAGGGGTATGTGCTAAAAAAGGGGAATTGGGGGGTACAAATGCGAATGATTGCCTTTTGCCTAATGTGGATGGTGTTCAAAAATGACTTATTAAAATCTCCCCAGATTATATTACAGTATATGAGGTAGTACAAGACTATTGTAAAGTGTGAAAATTGTGTTAGAAGGAAGAACACCTTTAAGGCGATACAAAATTGCTGTATATTTTGAGACAATATTGGAAATGTAAGTTGTGTATGTGTTGCTTCCAAGTGAGACATTCATCTATTGTTACACCAAGAAATTTAGTGTGATGAACACTGAAATACTTGTTTCAATAGAATTTTGGAAATTCCATATTAGATCATACTTGTTTTTGTACATCGTAGTTAGTTTTATTAAAATTCAGTGACAACTTATTAGCTCTAAACCAAGTAGAAACGTGAATAAGTTCAGTGTTGATTTTGTTGACTAGAACTCTAAAGTCTTTGTGTGATGCTAGTAAGTTTGTATCATCCGCAAATATGTAGAAAGAGAAAAAATTGAATAAACAATATCATTTATATATAAAATAAGAAGTGGACCCAAAATTGAGCCTTTTGGTACCCCACAGTTTATGTCGTGTAAGTGGATAACAACAAGCTCCACACACATGATAATCGCTAACTAAAATCCACTACACTAATGAAAGTAATTGCAATCTTTGACTTGATGTTCATCGGGCATCTTAACACGTAACACTTCACAGTCTGAGTAATACACGTGGGCTAGACGACCGGGGTAAAAGACTTCTGATGGACGATCTGTTACGTTAATTCAACTTTGAATATCTTTGTTTAATACCCTAAACATCTTACACATCTTCGATCATAAGATCCTTGATCACAGATATCTCTAAATGCAGTAAACTGTTGGTGAAAGACGATGTACGATCACGGGTGACAGTTCATGCGAGCGGCCATGTTGTCTTCGCTTTCACCACAATTCCCTGTGTCTTAAAGGTACATTCATGACTTTCGGACTCATTAAAGGAGTAAACCATCATAGTAACTGAAACGCTAGACTTGGACACAACAGCCATGTATGAAGATCTACCTGAACGGAAACCAAAATTGACTATCATGAAGTAAACAGTCAGTCCTGAGGTCACAGTGACACAATTGATAACCGTAAAAATTGTTGTACGAGTCAGAGGATGGCTTTTTGGGCCACAAACACAAAAGACACTGTCCACCCTCTGCTCTTGTTTGATTTCCCACACAGAAAACGGTGCAAATCAGTGATGTTTTTTCGCCATGTTAAAGTATAGGGGGAATTCATGTTCAAACTGGCAATCTATGAACTAACCGTGGTCTTCGCTTTCTTGTCCACAGCTACAGCTTCACGTGCACAGACTTTTTTACAGATAAGATGTCCCTTTATGATTGGTCAACTTTAAAATGATGTGGGGCTCCTGAACGTTGGTCCAAGACCACGCATTATTTAAAACACGATTTTTTTCACTTTTCATCCTTGTTTTTCAACCCCAACAAATAGCATTATATTATAATTATACCAATCTGAGTTTGAATAATAGACTTTTAGAAACCTTTCTGCAATATTGTAAAATTGGAACACGTAATTTACCGAGCCCCCAAACAGAGTTGTTTTCCACGTTTTCTACAACTGGAAGAGGTCAGGCGCTGTCACCCTGGTTTCATGTACAAAGAAATATAGCAGCCCACGTGTACCTGCTGTCCTCACTGTAAATTAAAACTGAATAATGTAAAGAGACGTTTATGTACGACACGTTAAAGAATTTTTGAAAAATAGAATGAATAGAGATTGGTCTATAGTAGCTAAGGTATTTGAGTTACCTGATTTATGAATTGGTACCACCCTTGCAATTTTGAGTTTATCCGGGACAATGCCAGCACATAAAGAACGATTGATAATATGAACCATTGGTAAAGCAATAATTTCTTTGACTGATTTGATAACATCAGGTGTTAGGTCATCAAACCAGGACTAGTACCTGACTTAAGGGATTTACAAATGGTTATGAATTCATCAATATCAGTATCAATATCAGTATCAATATCAGGGAATGGGGTGGAGAATTAATATTATTCATGTAGGTCATGAAGTCGTCCCGGGAAGTCGTGATTAGAGAGAGGATTTTTTGGGGCTAGATTAGAACCAATGTTAGCAAAGAAGGAGTTGAAACCATTGGCAATATGTTGTGGATTGGTGTTCAAAACATCATTGATATAAAATTCGTGGGTGAGTTTAGTTTTGTTGTGACGACCAAGGATGTTATTTAATACGTTCCATGTTTGTTTAGAGTTACCTTTATGTTGATCTAGTTTATCAGTGTAGTATTTCTTTTTGGCAGCTCGGATCAATGTAGTAAGTTTGTTTCTATAGCGTAGGTAAGTTATTTTGTTTTCATTTGTGGGTCGAGTCAATGATTTCTTGTACTGTTTTTCTTTGTGATGTATTGAGTTCAATAAAACATGAGTTATCCAAGGTTTCTGTGGGATTTGTCGACGACGGGATTTAGTTATTTTGGTATTTTTAATGAAAATTAAGTGTTAATAAATTTCATTAACTTGATTAAAATGTCTATTATTGAATCATTAGGGCAAGCTTTATAAGTGACAACGTCTCAGTCAACAAGACTGAGGTGATTATAAAAGTTATACAAGGTATGCTGTTTTATAATGTTGTCATTTGATGAACGGGAAAATGGTCAATGAGACCAGCAATAAAAATACCGGACTTAATTTTACGATTCATAACATTTGTAAATATGTTGTCAAACAGACTGGCGGAATGAGGGGTAATTCTAGTAGGCATATTAATTAGAGGATACATGCTGTGATTATAAAATGTATTGAGAAAATTGTTGATGGTATTATTGTTATTAAATTGTAAGAAATCTAAGTTAAAGTCACCTGATATGTAGCAGTTTTTATTTTCAGTGGTTATTTTTGAAGGCATTGAGTTAAATCAGTAATAAATAAATCGGTGTCAGTTCTATGGGCACGATAGATATTGCCAACTATGATGTTTTTGCTATTAGGAAATATAATTTCGATGAAAATGGATTCAGAGTGGTCAATATCATTCATCATTAGAATGAATACTAAGGTTAAGGTCATCTCGTATTCTATATGACAAAGTATTGTGGATGTAGATTGCTGAGCTCCCAATCCTTCTCCCTCAAGCATTGAACTGAACAGCTCATTTTTACTCATAACTCCAAAACCAATGGTCGTAGGTGGTACAAACTATACATTTTTGGAATCCTTATGATTAGATGGACAAATGGCCTACATTTCAACATGATTGGGGCATTTTAAAAGTTTACCCCTGTGGTAAAAAAAAAAAAAAACTTAAATTGGCCCCCTATGAAAAGTGATACCACAATTTGAGAATATACCTACCTAGCATTGATGTTGTAGAGGGTCAATACCTAACTACCAAAGTGTACAAAACCTTTTCTGTGGGGGATGGTGAGCGCCAGGTAGCGTTAAACGAATTCTGAAATAAGGCACCCCTATGAGTATTCTGCTCATCCTCTATAATACTCGAAGCGAGCGATTGGCGTGCGCAACACCGAATTTTACAAGCAAGTATTATATGCTCAAGCACAGAAATCGCTCGTACGACTGAAAGTATCAATGGTTTACATGATTTGATCTTCATTCTCCAAATGGGGTATAGGGCATTGAATGCTTTGTATGCCCCCATGTTATACACTTTGCGCTCAGAGATTATATCCAAAACACAACCGAATTAGCATACATAATAGTCTTTTAAAATTACAAAGAAAACTTGAAACAATACATATTTTCCTTCCATTTCATTAAACATTAAGAATTGAAAATGAACAGCTCTAAATTTTCGGGGAAAATCTCTTAAGGGGGAACACTGTTAAATAAAGGACGTAAAGAGACCGTATTCAATAGGCAGCCATATGGTGGCCAAGATAGACACATTCCAGGAGTAAAATACATTCACCTGTCACTCGATCCATGTTAGCCGATTTGTGCACAGGGATCATGACAGGTGAAGATTGTAGTCCTGAATGTATGCATCTTGTCCACCAACATGGTCTGGTGGCTGACGTCATATTTAATACGGTCTATTACAAGCTTAACAGAGATCAATTTGAAATCAAGTAAATGTTATTGTATATGCAAAAACGTATTTTGTGTGTTGTAAGGATTAAAAGTATAGTTTGTCTAGGTTCCGAATTTTCAAGTTCAAGGGTCATCCTGGACATGAGAAAAATTATCAATAAATGAGATGATGTGACCACTAGTTTCAAATAATTTTTATCGTCGTAATAAACAAAAATATGCATATAAACTCTTTGCCGTAAACGTTGCGCTATGAATCTTAGAAATTGAGGGTTCAAAAAGTACTCCGAAATAATCATAGATTATGCGCAATATAATTTGACTAGAGAGATATTTGTGTGGGGTCACTTTGAGTCATTTCTGAACACACTCTTTCATCTATGAAGGGTGGATTTACATTTACTACGTTGCTCATTGCAAAAATATTCTTTTGTATATTTTTCCGGGCAAACCAAGTTTGAATTGGGAAATGCAATGGGAGTATTGATTGCTTAATCGCAGAACTGTGTTTTTATTCAGCAGGATCAGTTATGGCGCGGTCAAGCATGGTATGCATGACATGTACAATGTACACACAAAGATTTACTGCATTCGGTTTGATCGAGCGCTATAAAAAGTCGAAAGCCTTCTGGTTATTTCATTATGTGCTAAATAGGAAAGTACTACACAGGCGCGAAGTGCCGTGGGTGACTAGCGTCGGTGATTAGAATCGATTTTAACGCATACATTAAACCTTGTAAAGCTCAATAGAGTAGGTTTGTTCGTGCAGAGCACGTTTAAGGATGGCAATGGCAACCTTTCCACTAAAACTCGTGTAGACATCCAAAGCATTGCAATGAATTCTTATGTAAATATTGGTCCGAAGCTCGCATCCACCATAAATACTTAAATATTAACACATTTGTAGTATTACATGAAACCAATTGTTGAAATCTAGATTACGGGAGATAATTACGAAATGAATCAAACAAGAGTGCTGACTAGTAATTGCTAATTATCTCGAAGGATGGCGAGGTGACCGAGCGGTCTAAGGCGCTGAACCGTTGGCAGGGTATAAGAAGCTATCGCCGCCAAGGTTCGAGCCCCCCGAGAGTTTGCTCTTGGTCATACTCACATATTTTCGGATTGTATAATTGCATAGGGTGATTATGGAATTTTTTCCCTCGCTCCACCACCCTTGCGTAGAATGTGCAGGTGTATCATGGGTGTTCCCGCGCCTTCATGGTTGGAGAGTCATGTTAATGGTGGTCCCGTGTTTCAGAAGAGTCATTCCCGAGCACGTAAAAATTGCAGACCCTGTCGAAAAGAGTAGGGGATCATCCCGGGGTTCGTTACCACCTGCACTCCCCCCAGGTTTCCAGGGGTCCGTTCGCTAAACTCATACTTAACTCTACGTGTATACAAACTTCATGCGTTGTCCTACATATAGTCTTTTCATATACCGTTACCCAGTGCTTTGGATAAGTTGATCAACTCAGGCATGACATAGTACCACGTAGATTTACGACTGAGTTTCGCTAACGGATCCCTGGCAGTAGTAGTATAGAATGTGGTGTACATGATCCTAGGCAGTTTATTGTGATAATATATGTTGTGAAATGGTGAATTTGTGAATTAACATAGATGAAGTTATAATTACACTGCTGAGTAGTGGTGCCCACTGAAAAAAAAATAGGCGGGAATTCCGAATACCCATACCAATCTCGACTGGAGTCCGTTTCCTGAAAAGTTTAAATAGCTAAGATTATACTAATTTATAAGAAACAAGTCGTTGAAATGTTTTCAAATTTATCGCCCAGTGTCCCTTTTTACATGCTTTTCTAAAATACTAGAAGACTTGTATTTGATAGATGTATTGACTGTATAAACACTCATGAAATCTTTAATGACAGCAATTTTGGTTTTCGGTCCCATCAATCTACCTATATGGCCATTATTGTATGGGTGGATACAACTAACACTGAATTGAAATTTACAAAAGCATTCGATACCATCGATTCATAATATACTTCTTTCCCTAAATCAAAGTGACACCATGCCAATGCCGACAGCAATGAACAAAACATCATACAGGTGGGATCATCCCTCCCATTTAAACATGGGAAACCGTCCTTCGAAGTGACAATCAAATGCCGCCCCAAATGGATCGATTAGTCCAATAGTGGCTCAACTCCCGACAATTTGAGTGCATTATCCCTGTTTTGTAAATATCCCGATTTAAGACAAATTTTTCCATTTAAGACAAATTACCGAGTATTTTTTAGTATAATAGACATGGACACAATATCAAACGCTGTTTCACGGACACGCATAACAACGATGTTAACTATTTAAAATGACAACTCAATTTTACTGTTTAACGTTGTTACGACAAATATTCAATAATAGTATTATCATTGTCAAGAATTCGGTAATTCGGGCGCAAACACCATAACTGATAACTTTAATTGGACATTTTAAGACCGTAAAAATCAACTTTTTAAAATGCGCTTAGTAGTGCTTTCACTGTAAAACAAACTTATATTAAACGGGCCTCTCTTTTGTTATAATTCTCTAAAATATGGGTTAATCGCACAAAATTTCTCGTTTTTTTCGTTTTAAGAGGACTGTAGGTGGGCAAATTTCTATCAGAGACAACTATCGTGGTCATTTTACTTACTTAATTCAAAATGTACTATAATTGTATATAATTTACCCATGGACGCTTAGAGGGGAGACAACAACCAACACAGTTCAAAGAACCTTTCACGTTGGCGCCGCCTTTGTTATAAATCCTAACCACGATCGATTTACGCTTAAGGTAATGCGATAATTGCCCTCTCAGCAGGAGGGAAAGTGGCTCGAAATGGCGCGGGGGCAGACATGGAAGGAGGATTTTTAAACCATTTTGGCAATTCAGCCAAGCGCCAGAAAACTGGGATAAAACTTATCCACGAATCCGGTTTGACACATTCCAAGACCGTTCCAACACCTCACTGTCATCCATAGCTGGGGTTCATCCTGCTTGAATTCACCCAAATGTGCCCAATTTGTCGTAGTTTGAATTATACTTAATCAAGCGTGGTAGACGTACAAAAGATTGGGGTAGGGTTTGGGTTGGATTTGCCCCCCAGTAATGGCGAACAACAATATGGGATCAATTCTGACCACCATTTGGCTGGTCGGATTTGTCATACTTCGACAACAGAGGTCTGAAAAATATGAAAACGGTAGTGCAATACAAAATACGTTTAGAAAATATGATCATAATGTTTTGGGGAGAAGGTTTGAAGAAGTTTTCTATAGTTTGAAGAGGGCTGTGAGATCTAATTTTTGGCTGCAAACCGCTGGAAGTGTGGGGGGGGAACCATTGTAAAATGGGGGGGGGGGGGTTAGCAAAAAGGGAAAATTCGAATGAAGTCAAATGGACACCAATACAATTGGTCTCTTAAATAATGATGTAAAATGGTTAGAGTCAGGCGGTAACCAGCATTTGTTTAGGTGGATGATTTTACCCTCAGATTCGGCGGGGGGGGGGGCGAGCGAATTGGCAAGAGTGATACTTTCTACCGAAATTGGTAACGTTTTTTTCCACCAAAAAAAACACATAAACATTTGTTGCCTTTTTAGCACTTTCTTTTTTTTTTTGGGGGGGGGTCGTTAAGGATTGGGGAGTCTGCCCCCTCGGCCCGCTATTACGGGCTTGGGTTTATAGTTTGTCTAGCTTTAGACCTTAGGTTTCACAGGTCAAAGTAGAAAGATTCAGTGATGTAGAAAATATATATTTTTGTGTAGTAAATAAAAAGAGTAACTAGAAAGAACTTAGATGCTCACCTAAAATGCTCAATTCCAAAGTTAAGATGATGGATTTTGATGACGTCACTATGAAGTCATAAGGTAATAAAATAGGAAAATACTGCATATAGGAAGAAAACATTGATATTTTGCAAATTTAGTGGAAAAATAAATAATATGTACACTTAAACATTTTCCATCATGTAGAGGACGATTTATGACGTCATATGAAATAATTGTAGTATGTTGGTACTCATGTTGGATCAAACGGAAGAGGCCCTGCTATCTATTGCAACTAAAACCAAATGCCTGTGATATTCTGGACGCGTATAGGGGTTGGTATTTCCCTCCCGAAATGGGGGGGGGGGGTTTGCAACACACCTATCCACCACTTTGGGATCACCCTTTACCTTTGCTATACCCCGTCGGTAGTGTGTTGTGATTGTGGGGGCATGAAACGGAACATAAAGGTCAATTGGCATTACATTCACTCACTTATGACACGGAAAATGGGGGTTTTAGCTAGTAGGGCGAAAAGAATAGTAAGGAGCTGGTAAACACACCCCCCCCCCCCCTTCGTAAGACGAGGGGTTAATTGATCTGTAAATTTTATACATTACTTCGGTATAAAGTATGACTTATCGCACTCATAATTCAGATGACACAGACATTGGAATCAGTTCGTACATGGTAGCTATCAAACGCCACAACGGTAAAGAAATTCCACATAACCGGCAGTATAAAATATTAACAAATTTGAGTGGGTGTTCGACGTAGAATTCCCCGTATGGGCGCGGCCCCCCCTGGGGGCACCAGTTTCAGAAGTTATACTTGATTACAAGGTTCATTGAACTTTCATAACACCGTTTCTCACGAGTCGGAAGTGATCCGAACATTTCCATATTATTTTCACAAGATATTTTTAAAATTACGGGTCACCAAAATCACTCAACGCAAGCTTATTTTATAACATCGTAGCTCCACAAAGAATGACGGATTTGAGTGGGGTTGTTTTTTTCGGTATTTTCTGCAAAAAAATTCTCCTTATTTTGGTGGGACAACAACTGACAAAAAAAGATGAAATTGAATGTGAATGTGCAATTTCCAAAAAACCAATAACCTCCCAGTTCAGGGTGGTCACAACACCGGTCTCAAATTACAAAGTTTGTGGAACAGCTTTTCCCGTAGTCACTCAATCGCCGCGGTAAAGAGATATAGATCACAAAACGGTTGGGTGTATGACCATGAATACCATATCGAGTGCCTCTACTTTTGTCGAGATGAATGGTATAGAATTAGGTAATTGGTGTGGTTTTACGCGTTGATTTGTCCTTCTCTCTTGACCGTCAATGATTAAAACCATGGAGGTAGGAGAGAAGGAGAAGCTCTTCCTTAATGCATTACGCAACGCCGAGTATCCCAATTATTTCATTGGCAACTCATGGTAAAAGCATAGACCAACAAAGGCCACTTTTCGGCAGGGATTACTCTTTATGTTCCATGATCATCGCCGACAGAAGTGGGGCACGCTCAGTTGAACAAAATATGACCTGTGCGCAGAAAAGAGATATATCCCCGATGCGGCAGTGGTTTTTGTTTATGTGGAAACGAAAACGAAGAGATTGAGTCGATTACAGCCGACATTCTGAGTTATTCAGTCCAAAAAACGGACGGACATGTGATAGCTGTTCTAAGATGAGTTACATTGGATTTTAGTTTTTTGAAACTGAATGTTTTGAAAAGCGTATTTCTTAAAGTTTATGATATTATTTGAGAGACGAAATCTAACTGATTGGTGAAGAAAGAAAAATGCCGTATCTTAACAATGACACCAACCATGACAGTGCCCGGAGTTGCCCGGTTTTCTCAATTTGCGGTCCCGAAGTTGGGCTCATATTTACCAAGAATTGATAATGAGTTAAGCAGGATAATGGTTAAATAAAAAATTGTTGCATGGTTATAAAAGCATCAAATTTGGAGAGAGGTAGAGAATTAATTTTGGAAAACAATTGGATAAGGAACCACCTGCACAGGTCCAGTTCAATGTCACCTAGAGGTCACAAAAGGTCAAACTTAGCAGTTCAAATACATTAAAAAATGCAAAGAAGGTATGCATAACTCTAAACACATAATAAACATTCTCAGGATCTGTTTTGACATAACATTTCGACATATCAAAGACGGTTTTCCTTCCTTAAAGGTTACACCGCGAGATTTATGCAGGATACAAATTTGTCTTCAATTTGCGCTTTGTTGTTAGGAATATTCACCGAGGACTTTTCGTAGGTTTATTGAACATAAGATAAAGAAAACAAAAAAAACACTAAGTTTTGAACTCACCATGCGGTCCTGATCGGCCCCATAAACAGCGACAACCTCAGATATCTGTTAGACACAACAGAAAATACAAAAGCATATTATTACCTGAAGATGGCTTTGACGGCTTATTGTCCTCCAGGTTTATTTAATATATGGTTAAATGTTCAAAAAAAATGGGAGGGCCATATTTTGCTGGATGGAAATGTTTTCTTATGCATTAAGGCTTAATACATTAACATACCCATGAACATTTCATTGAAGAAGAGATACAGGGACTAGATCACTGGGCTACATTTTCGGTGCATTTGTTTGAAAGGCTACAAGTCATATCACATTTTAATCACCAAAGGCCAAAAAATGGGACAATCGGATTTATATATGCTCATTTGTAACTGAATTTATTCATCTTTATATTCCTAAAAAACATGAAATACTATGAAATAGATTTTGATGAGGCCTACATTGCAAATAACAACGTACTACGAGATCAATTGATGCTGAATGCATGGCATCAAATGCCTTACCGATGTACTTACCAATGCTGTGTGGTAAATATGGCGATGGGCGTCCATGTTAAACAAATACTTTTACACGGCATGTGCTTAAAACATGTATTTTCTTCTGAAGTGAAAATCGGATATCGCCAAGAGTCTCATTTCTATTTCACCAAAATGTGGCCAACTTCGGGACAAAAATTCACAAAAAAAACGGGGAACCTCGGACACTGTGAAGTGCCATGTTTAGATCGGCATTTATTCCCAATTCAACTACGATTTTGTCTCCACATATACTTTAAGAACTTACGGCGGCTACAAAACATTCAAGTTTTTAAAAGCCGAAAGTACGAGTTAAAAACTAGAATCAATGTAACTCAATCTTAGGCAACATGCTTATATCGCTTTCATATAAAGACCACCAATGATCCGAATGATAGTGTTTTACCGTGAAGATGATGGAGGGTGACGTGGTTCCATGTCTAAAAATAATCTATACTAAGTTATGTAATGTAAATTTATGCCAAGTTTAATGCTTTTCTAAAAGAAATGCACATTCTTACAATATCTGCTTAACTATGTATACATCGATGCAATGTTGATGCACATGCTATCAGCATCATTATCACGATCCTAGTGTGGATGGTTCCAATACAATGGTTTTAGACCTGTTTTACGAGGGCGGCGGGCGTGCATGTCATCGCGTCAAAGGATTTGGGAAGAGCTTCTTCCATTCTCTCTACCAATGATTCAACCAAGTGCGATGATTTATCGGCAACTAAGTGGCGGCATACATGATATACTTCAAGAAGAAGACGTTTGCATTGTGTGTGCATACCTCAAATGGACATTACAATTCAACATTACATAACAAATTGAATGGACCCCGCTTTGAACGATATCCATGTATCGAATGCCTTGGTCTAAACAATATAAACTCCCTTTGAAGTGTTCACAAACACCATTTACATCGATATAATTTCTCATATATGCTCCCTTCAACTTTTCTGCATAAAATATTTTGCAAGTAAAAGATAAATATCATTAATCACAAGTTCACTTAGTGTGGCGTACGAGCTTACCCATTTAATTGTAGCCTTGATACCCTATTTTGTAATTGCTTCAAATTTTGGCGTCCTCTTAGCACTTTAAGAATTACTTGGAAAGTGTATATTATGTTATCTGGGACTAATATACTATAGGTACATTCATCCCAGATGTAATGGGAGCGCCAATGTTATTATTGCACGTGTTGTACAAAAGCTTTCGTTCATAAACTGATCTTGTGACCCTGTTTACTATATTCGTTTTTGTATTTTGTGATGCATTTTAATAAATAAATGCACACAGAATTGAGAATAATATGTAAAGAATGGTGTTTTATCATATTTGATTTTATAAAATCAATAAGGGATTTTTAAAATGTACATTACTTTGGTAAATATGTGATTGCATTAATTGAGATTCCATCTGTTCATAAGAGTTTTTTCGAAAGCCACATTTTGGTTTGATTTGGACAATTAAAGGATTATTAAATTCGCACCACATCAAAGACAGCTCCATATATTGACACATTAAAGATTATAAAGGATATTTCAATTCGCACCAAACACAGCTCCATTTATTGACACGTTAAAGCTTAAAGTAAAAACCTAGGGTAGCCAATCAATAGAACAAATCGTTTAATTTTCCATTATTGCTTTAATGCTCACAATTGATGACGTGACCTTCGCGGTACTTAGCCATCAATATTGTGAATAATTCCACAGACGTCACCAATCAATTGATATTGGGACCGGTGTAAAAGGAGATATATTCCGCCTGGAGCCATAGTCCGGACTCCATAGGTCAAATATCATCGTCCATTCCCCTTTCCCCACTACAGAAAAGCTTTACTACCTTTGATGGTTAGTATGGACCCTCTATTAGTTAGTACTCCCAAATTGTGATTACACAGTGGTCAATCTTTTGAAATGTTGAAATGTACTCCATATTGTCCGTCTAGTTAAATGGATTCCAAAAAATGTATAGTTTGTAGTTCTATGAGCATTGGTTTTGCAATAAATATAGGGTTAAAATGGCTAAGATTGTAAAATGTGCCGGAATGCCGAAAATTCTATCCAGGGACTTTCGATTAAACCAATGAATTGCTACGATCATTCGTGAATATTCATGATGTTTTTCTAATATCATCCGCTGATACGTTACACGTAAAATTTGTTAGCCAATAAAAATGGGCTAAGCTGATGATTGCATGCCTGCGCCTGATGTATGTATTAAGAGTTTTCGAGACTCTATTTGGCTATAAAGTATCCCTTTATAAATATTTGACACATTTGTTAGTCCTGCTTTATGCAGTGAAATCGGTTGGTTTAATTATGGCTGGAAATTCTACTGATTCTCGGTTGAATTTATCTTCAACGGATACTGACAGTGAGTCCAGTTTCAAATTTGACGACCCAACTCAACGAATGATAATCGGCGCTGCGTACGGAGTTATTTGTCTACTTGGGGTATTCGGAAATTCGTTGGTAATCCTGTCTGTCTTATTCTCTCGCAAGCTTCACACCGCTAGCAACGTATTCGTGGTTAACCTAAGTATCGCAGATCTTTTAACATGTGTTTTTATTCCTGGCACGATTGCACAGTTGTACGCGCCTTTCGGGGTGCAAGTTGGACCAGACTGGTTGTGTGTTCTGTTACCTGTTATCAACAATGCAGTCATCGGAGTCAGTGTCTTAACTTTGGCTTCCATCAGCTTGACTAGGGCTTTGGTAGTAGCCAGGCCTTTGGCAGCAAAATTTCCTCGGTAAGTTGATTTATATATATATAAAAAACACAAATAGGATCTATCAACCCCAGGGGTTCTCAAGTTTGATTTTGTCACAAGTGTTTGGAGGTGGAAAAAAATTGACCCTGGTTATTTTATATATCGAAGACCCAAAGTTTGCCTGATTTTATTAGAAACTTCAAATTTTTTAGCAAATTTGCGCGATTCTTCTCTTGCATGATAATATAATTACTTTCTCTAAAGCAACATAGAAATAAAATAATGGAGATTACTATAACAATATGCTTTCATTGGCAAGGCATTTCTGGATTGTCGTGTAGACATCATCGTCATATCTACTATGATATATATTATCCGGTACTTAAAATGCAAAAAAAAATAATAATAAATAAAAGAAACAAAACGGTGATTTACAGGGCGTATAAAAAAAAAAACAGGATTTGTTCTCAAGTCTTTGAAAATTTAATTGGGTTTACGATAAAAAGGTGAGTAGTACCACCTTAAAGCAACACTTGTCCTCTTTTCAATGATATGTTATTCACCCATACACGTTCATGGATGGCTGAGTAATCAAGGTTTTTCAACAATGGGAGAAAATAGGATTGGGACCAAGTTTTAATAAGTGAAAAGCTGTTTGCTCCTCTTCAAACCTCCATCTCCTCTCTTTTCAAATGTTCAGTCAGGTGAGTCATTACATAATCTTGAATTTTTTTTGCAAGGATTTGCTTGTCATAGGTTCTAGCCCAGCAAAAAGCATGTAGCATGCTTATTAAATTTCATCAGTGTCCAAGATGCCTCAATTGACTACAGAGCAAAGGGTCTTTGTGGTAACTTAGTATGCTCGCACCTACAATTCAACTTCAGTGCAAGAGGCATTTCGAGTACAATTTCCTGAACGTGACCCTCCACCCAGAAGCACGATATTGCGAAATTTTAGGAAGTACCAGGCTACAGGAAGCAGTCTTAATCGTAACAGAGGAACTCTGGAAGGCCACGAACAGGACGTTCTGATGAGAACATTGAGGCAGTTAGACATCTCCTACAGCAGAATCCACGAAATGTAGTGCCAGAAGAAATGGTTTAGGAATTCCATCTGCAACATTTAATCGTATCACGAGATTTGATCTCAGATGGCATCCATATCAAATGAAAATTCGGCACAAACTTCTGCCCGCGGACTTGCCACGACGACAAGACTTTTGTCAATGGTTAATTGACCAATGTCAGGGAAATGACCGGTTCCTCGCCAATCTTGTCAATGGCGATGAGTGTAGTTTTTGGATGAATGGGAAGGTGACGACATTTAATGTTCGGGAGTATGCTCCAAAAGGTCATCCTCCAGAATTCAATTTTGATGTGAACTTTAGTCGAGAGAAGCTGCATGTTTGGGGTGGTATTTGTGGGAATGGTTTGTTATTGGGCCATTCTTTTTCGAGAACAACATGAACAGAAATGGATACCTGGAAATCTTGAATCAGCATGTGATTCCCAAACTAATGGCAAACTTTCCAGTTCAAGAGAGAGGTGTCTTTAGACGTTTATGGTGGGCTCAGGATGGTGCACCACCCCATCGATTGATAGCTGTTATGAACAGGTTGGCGGAAGTCTTTGGACACCGTGTGATTGCACTGCATCACAATGCGGAATGGCCACCACGATCACCGGATCTGACTGCTTGCGATTTCTTTCTTATTTGTGGATACCTCAAAAGCAAAAGTTTTACTACCCCGCAACCCGACCTTGCATCGCTTCGTCTGAGGATAATCAATGAGTTTGATGCATTACGACCCTAGAGACAAATGATTCGCAGAGCGGTTAGCGAAATGGAGACGCGTGCTCACCTATATGTAGAGAGAGATGGAGGCCATGTTGAGGGACATGGAGTGTAAATTCATCCTAAAGAAGACGATAATGGTAAGTTGAGATTATTTACTGCAAATTCCATTATGTTTATTTAATTTCTACAAGATTATTTCAATGTCCAAAACTTGGTCGAAAACCAAAATTGACTTGCTGTCAAGAGAGGGCATTTACTCAGCCATCCATGACCGTGTATGGGCGATTAACATATCATTGGAAACGAGAAAGTGTAGCTTTAAGTGGTATTATTTCTTGTTGCTGTAAACTCAATCCTATGTCACAAAATGAAAAACAATCCTGTTGCTTTTTTTGATACGCACTGTCTAGCAACCGTATGTATACGCCTGTAAATGTGTTAACATTGCAGTATTTCACACTTTGCTTTCTCACAAACAGATGGCTGATTGCATTCTGGTGGCATCATCTGGTTGATACCATTTCCGTTGACGTCCGTCATACCATATTTTGTGGGAGAAAAAAGTTTGGGGTACAACTACAAGTATGGGTCTTGCACGCAAAAATTTCCCACCCCAAATCGTTGCTTACAATGGCCATGGCATTTTTGGTTGCCTCTTTCCGGTACCTGTTGTCTCTTGGTCGTATCTACCATTGTGATCGCGTCCAATCTGAGACGTCACTCTAGGGATCTTGCTGTTGGGGAAAAAAAACGGAAAACCTGATTTAGAGAGATGTCGCATCAGATGTGTATCGCAGATTATGGATAAAAATACCCGCAGCTGCATTGGCACCGCCGACAAATTAGATTGCCAACAAAAAACATGCTGATAGTGGTGTAGTTTGTTCTTTGCATGTATTGATCCATAAGCATTATGTGTTGTTATTCCAAACACCGCCCCTCATTGCAATATCTTACAATAGTGGTATACTTTAATAGTTGTGTTAATCCAGTGATTTATGCCAAAAACCCAATTTTCGAGAGATATTTTCTTTCATTTTACGTCGAAAATTGAGTAGATATCCCTGCAAGAGAATGCTTCTTTACGGTTTCAAGCTTAATACAATCTTGATTAAGTTGAATCCTGATTAAGTTAATGGGCTACCTTGAAAAATCCACGAATTCATTATTTTTATGTATTCATTGTGACAAAGTTGAATGAAAAAACAACTGGGATCAAAGGTCATTTTACATAAGAAATGGCCCGGCCCGGGTTGGATTTCAGGAGGTACTTTGGTTACGATGTTTTACACTACCTAAAAAACCTTAAATTTTTGTTTTCAAATATATTTTAAATCTTAACACCTGACAAAATGGCGTCGTCGTAACAGAGTCGAACGTTTTGAAATTATGGGGTATAAAAACCGAAATTTGAATAAAATCATGAAATTCAAAAATAAAAAATTTTTAAGGAGAAAAATGTTGTAATTGTAATTTCAAATGTACACAGTAAACGACAAAAGACAACGCGTAAAAAAACAACCGTTCTAAAAACCTAGAAACACTAATTTTTTAATTATTATGCAAATTAGGCCTCAGATTTTAAGTTAATCTCAAATTTATTTTAATTGTAACTTCAGACGCAGGTTTTTGCATAGACTAAAAAACTATTCTTTTTCAAGGTTCTTAACAGGAAAACGGTGTTGTTAAAATATTGCCCGTGAAAAAAAATAAAATACATAAAGAAATAAGTTTATGTATTTTAGTGTTATTCAAGGGATTGATATTTATATTTATGTGAAATATGCTAAGATTTAGACCTTTAATTTGCTATTACTTTGGAAAAATAAATCTGATTATGTAAAATTAAAGCAGCTGAAAGGTAAATTTAAAATTCTGCTGATTGTCAAAAATGATATCGGAACTGAAAAGGGGTTTGTTCTTTGTTTGGTTGTGTTTTTTATTTGTGGTTTTTGCCATTTTCCTGGTGGCCCATTACATTAGCCTACACATAGTGAAGCTGAAAATAGTCTTTTAAATATTACTTTCGATCAATAAAATCCTCGGCTTACGGAAACAATTGTATTTCATGTCATTTCTTACTGTTGTTTTGACTACTAATTTTAATTAAAAATAATTGATTTGAATATTACTTATACAAACAAAATATGCAATAAGTTTTGATAATGTTATCAGAGGAAATGTACTAAATATTGACTGGGATATTTTTAAAAATGGTTCGAACTTGCCGTTAGGCTCTAAAATCCGTCAGGTTATGTAAAACACATCAACACGCAAATCCGAAGTGACCAGACCCCGTGATGGACTGGATGTTTGAAATATCGCCCAATTTGGGGGTTTAGTAAGGACGGATGTCATGGCAGTGCAAAAGTATAGGAAAACTTCGATATGCAGTCACTTTGACGTATTAGCAAAATTGGGCCAATACCGTATTTTTATTACTGTTCGTACTGAGGAGTAATTTTAATCAGTACATTCAGTAACAAAATTTCCAAGGGTTAATCTCATTTTCAATTAAATTCAATAATTTGACGCCCTGTATATTGATGCGTATTGACTGGAAGAGGTGAAATTATTCAAGCGATTTTCTCAGAAACGGTTTTCTGATTCGGCTTATAACATCCATCACTATGTAATACACCTGAGCAAAAAAAGATATTTATGATCAAATGGTACAATAGAGGCGGCCGATGGTCGAGAAACTGAAAGTAAGGAAGAGTACGTACGCTCCTAGGGACCCATTTTTTGTTTTCAGCCCGCGTATTTTAACGCTGCTAGGTGGCTTTATTTTTTTGTGTCTTTGGGGGACTTTAATGTGCTTCTGCATTGACGCAAATCAATCAATCATCAATCATTAATCATTCTAAAACAATAAAATCAGCTTGATCAAGTAATGCTTCTTAGACCCTTTACCAGCAGTCTCTTAAAAAGATGTCTAGATGACGGGTTACCCAGTACGGCGGTCCGGGGGAAAAGTGTTTGTTTATGCTGATGACACCCAGTCAACCGACTTGCCACCCTCGGTGGTCGGGAAGAAGCAGCCTTTTAAAAAAGATTGAAACATTGCTCAGCTCCGGGTGTAAATTCAACAAACTTATATTAAATGACAAGAAGACAGGAGGAAGAGGGTGTACTTCGCTCTCATTTTTAACGATAGGCTAGCAACTCTCAGCCAACATGATCATTGGCAAAAAATTTATTTATAGGTCAGTTGAGCACAGAATTGGTGTATCTTAGATTCATTACTAGGAATTGATCAATCATTGTCATAAATGGGCTCTCAATAAGGAAAATTGGTCAGTTTCGACAGTATCTTGATGACAATATACCATCAGATTGGTCCACGCCTGTGTTACAATCTAGACTGGATTCCTGGAACTCCCTACTATTATGGCCTCCCAGAAAGAGAATTTGACCAAGATTCAGCGAGTTCAACTTGCAGGTGCTCGACTTCTCCTTAAATCCGTACACACTAGCTCTTCTCTTAAAAAGAGGGCAGTTTTTAAATTCTGCTTATGTACCTATGAGGCAAACCAAGAACATTTCACCTCCTATATCTCTGAGCAAAATGCGCTGCGTTAGCAAAAGATCTATTACCATAGAGCTTTGTTGAGGAGTTGGCCTGATTTACTTAAGCTGGAAGCACGAAGGTGATCTCAAGATTCTCGGTGGTGAATAGGCTGGAATGAAGCTCAAGAGGAGATAATGGGAAAGCTGGTTCATTTCTTACTATTAAAGCAAATCCACACCATTAGAAAATGCAGGGAAAAACAATTATGTCTTTTTTGCTTTGTGCGAATTTCAATCTAATTAAAATTAAAGCAAAGAAAGGGGGCATGTTTAAAAGAAAATAGGTGGTATCAATTGGACAATTCGGAAACCTGATAAAACTTTAAAATATTAGGTGTAATAGTTAATCCGAAATAAAAATGGAAGAATTGACGGAAAAAAATGGGAACCAAAAAATGGTCACAATTGAAAAGTCGATTTTTTTTAGAGCTTGGACTATGAGAAACTTATCAATAGTCGGCAAAATTCTCGCGGTAAAGAGTCTCATGGCATCACAGTTTTCATATATAGGTACTTATAGATTACCATAAGCTGTTGTAAAACAGGTGAATGGAATGTTTTTTAAGTTCGTTTGAGGAGGCTCAGAAAAGGTTAAAGAAACAACTTTAATAACTGATTACGTTAAATGGTGGTTTAAATGGCCCTTTGGTCATTTAAATATTTTTGGACTCATTAAAGCTAATTGGATAAAAAAAGATTGTTCGTCTCCGGAAATCAGTATAGGGAAAAATATTCCTTTTATTAAATCTAAACAAAACTCAGATTGGGTTTTAAATATTTTTAAATGTAATTGCAGTTATGAGAGTATGAAGGCACACTGTGAAGATCTATGATAACTGATATGCCTCCGTTTTATGAAAATCTGATTAAGGTTTGGTTCACGACAAAGCACCCACAAGTTAAAGATGATGGTAGAACATTGGGGGAGGCTCAAGTTACCTGGAAGCCCTGATTGCATAACATAAATTTCGAAATACCAAATCAATGGAAAGAACATTTGGAAAAAATCATATTAACTGACGGTACGTCTCATTTTGAAAGACTCGCCTCAAAAACATTTGAATTGGAAAAGTTAGTAATATCTATGCAACAAAGGTGTTTCTTACAAAATAGGAAAAGTGGAAAACAATGTTTGTGTGAAACGTGCAATAGATTGATTATAGTGAACATTTTGTTTGAATGTTAAAAAAAAAAAATAATTGAGAAGGTCTGGAGAGAAAGAGAAGTTAGACAACAACTTCAACAAAAAGTATACTGTTGTCAACCAAATTAACAAAAACGGATGTCCTTTTGGATATGATGCAGAGCAAAGAAGAAAAGAAAAGAGAAAAGAATACTGTAAGTAAATAAGTAAGAAGTATAGGTAAACTATCAGTTAGTAAATATCGTTATGGAAATATCAGACGTGATTGGGTACTATAACTTTAATTAAGATTAAAATATGTTTGTAAGTGAAGTATGTAATACAAGGTAAAATAATGAGAAGAGAAAAAAAAAATAAAAGATAAAAAAAATTAAGCAATAACAGTACATTTTTTGCAAGAGCGCCCCTCCCCCACCCCCCAATTTTAAAGGTGATATTTTTGCACCTTATGTTGTCGGAGGAAACTATACCTGCGAACGAGAATGCTCAAAGATGCGTAATTATCATAACTAAGCAATTGTAATTAAATATGGATCCCAGATTTTGTACTTAACGGCAGAGCTGAAAAAATGCTAAGTTATGTCCGTCCATGATGAAATAGTGCACACCTCAAGAAAAATGACCTTCTAAATTAAAACATTTTACTTGCATGAACCAATAAAACAACTAATGGATGAGCGTAGCCACGTAAATAGCGCTATTTCACGGCTATGTCATATTGGAAGGCCGGTTCCAGAAGCAGCCGTTTTTGATTCTATTGGGAGATCTCCGTATTATTATTCTAACTACAAAACTCTTCGTTTGCGACACATAGACATGTTCGAGCCTTAACCCATTCAAAGGTAGGTTACTAGAGTTACCCGTTCAACCGTGTAAAAATCTTAATTTTTGGAAAATTGGGGGCGCCTATTCAAAAAAAATGTGCTTTATGATGTTTTAATGTTTGCCATATCTTTTATAGTTTTCTTACTGAACAAAATGTTCAGTGTCTTTCTTATGAAACCTATCATGGGGTGTATTTGTTCTCAAAAATCCTTTGGGAAAAAGTTGTTATATAATGCATGTCCCATAGGAGCCCCAATATTTATGCAAAACGGAAGTTACAAACCCTTAGCAGGTAAGTTTTAAAAAAAAAAACCTTTCAGCTGGATTGTATAGACTAACATGTCAAAGAAGAAAATTATATTTGCTACTATATAAACTATCAAGTGATACCTAAAAATTAAAGTGCACTCCGGGAGTGCTGCACTTGATTTAAAAATATTAGCGTGCGGTGAGCGTTTCTGAAAACGACCTTGCTATTATATCGTAAACGTCAATTTGTAATCGTAATGAAGAAAGCTCCCTCCTCCCCTCGATTATCAACACGCAAATTGTGTTTTTAATCTATATCCAATGTATAAATTGAAGAGAGCACAGGCAAAAATCAATGCTTGATTATAGTCATTATCATTAAAATGTTCTTCTTGAAGTAATCGGGTGAGGGTGGGTTTTAGTGCAGTGGGTCTTCCGACGCTTCGCACTACTGTGGTTCCAGGTTGGATCTCGGTCGTGACGTTCATGTTGCTTTGGTTTCCAGTCCATACTCGGCTCGCAAATTTTTCTCCCCGGGCTTTCCTACGTGCATTAATGTAAATTTTAAATGATGTAAGTGGAATTGACATAAGTATTTTCATGATACCATAAGAAACAATTGTTTGTGTGGCCGTATAACTCTCTAAATTTAAAACGAGTGAAAATTTCACTCCCCAACAGAGTGAAACTCTGAAACCCTCCAAATAATAATAATAATACAACTTCTTTATAGCGCATTACACACGAAGTTCTCAATCGCTGATTGCCAATTATTATTCGCTGCCGTCAGAAAATCGTCACATCATGTCGGCTTCACAGGTGTCGCTGGCTAAGCCGAACGACCCATCAGCACTAGATTGTAATATCACCCAAACAGCTCCCCAATTGTCGACTTGGGTGGGACGAGGCAATTGAGATCTTGCCCAAGGCACAAACACGTTGGCCGCGGCGGGCTCGAACTCACGACCGCTGATCACGAGTCCTGCGCTTTTCCACTGGACCGCACGTGCTCTCACAAAGGGACTGTTTGTATTGAAAAAGAGCGAATTTCCACTCAAAAAGCGTGGATTTTCCACTCGTTTTCGTGTGTCCTTCGTTTCACTCCTCAAAAGTGTTGTCTCGTTTAACGATGGAAATCCACTCTTTTTGGAGGGATTTGCCACTCTTGATGAGTGGAAATTCACCCTTTGAACAAACCACTCATTTTTTAGTGTTTACTCGTTTGCACTCTTTTGGGGAGTGAAATTTTTCACTCGTTTACATTTAGAAGTATAATACCTTTTTCTTCTTCCTCTTCCTTCTTCCTCCTCCTCCTCCCTCCTCCGCCTCGTCCTCCTCCTCCCTCCGCATCAAGATCTATCGCTCCCATCTGGGCCCTCACATATAAAATAGAGAATAGTTTTTTGACTGTCTTAAATTCTTAGTTTTCGATGGAGGGGGTACCAATGGTCACATCCATTACATTCAATGGGGCTTGACCTTGTTTCCCCCCTACTTCGGGTAAGTAACCATTTAAGACACTCAAAACATTCCTATTTTTATCCTATGAGCTCCCTCTATAATTTCCCCATTTTTTGTCCAAATCGGAGTAATTTTTAATTGACCCCTGTACACTGAAAATTAATCCTTTCTAATTGATTTTTTGCTCTTTTTAACGCCTCTAACTCCAAAACTTTTCGGCCCCAGATAGTACAAACTATCCCTTTTTGGAATCCTTATGATTACACTATTAACTTGGCATACTTTTCAGACAACATATTGGATCATTTCCAACTTTGACCCCTGTTATTGACCTTTGACTCCCGAAAAACATTTCCCACCCCCTAACGAAAATCTCCTTTTTGGGTAAATGTTGACACCCATACCTACCAAAGCAGTTTGATCACTCGTTAAAAAATTTTCACAGATAACCTTACTTTAGGGATACTATTCCATGAATGCTCTGACCCTTGACCAGAGTATTCTAGCAATAGATATGCAGCAAAAGTTTGTATTACCTAACATGCATTACTGGCAATTCATCAAGGATTATCATTTCCTTACTTCGGCAACAGCTTACCACATCCTATGGCGAGTATCATCTTCATCATCAGTATTGCCTGTCCTTTTCCTCTGAAAAATTATTTTCAATTTTGAGAAATATTGCAACACCAAATGGGACTAAACTTTTAGATCCGTACCTCTCCATGTTGATACGTAAAGACAGCCAATGCTAAAGTCAGTAGCTGGAGGAATACTTTATTGGAATATGTTTTTGAAAATTGATGGATTTTGACATTTTTTCGCTGATTATTGACTTTTGATTGGCTTCTATTGCAGACTGGATGTTGGTGAGTATCTATTCGAACTTGGCCTATTTTACAAACGTGCGGGGCTTTAATTTACTTGAAAGTTCAAGTCATTGCGGGTTATCTGCCCTAAAATCTAGAATTTCTACTCACGGGCCGGTAAGTATTTCCCACGGTGTAGGCTTTGTCACAGACTGCTAAGATATTATCTAAATTTTACTGCGCGAGGATTAACGTTATCAGTCCGTCATAGCGAATGTGTGTAATTACACTACATCTCAAATATCTCCTGCAAAAAAAACCAAAAAAAAAACGAGGGGTTCTATGGATTGTTTTTGCATCAGAGGGTCCGTACTATGTTTTTGGTTTTTGAATATGTATCGTAACTGGGTCTGAACCTATAGAACCTAGCGAGAATTGAACCTTTTTGTCGGGTACTTCGGTGCTCGCAGACACGACAAAGTTAACACGCAATCTCTACGGGCGCATCCATTTTTCCCACATGCCTTGTATTATTCAGTCTTTAGAATTTTCCAACACTGGTTTCAATTTACGCCAACCTTTTTTTTTCAATTTTAGAACGGATTACGTACTTTACCGGACCGCCGTATGCAATTTCTAAGTAGTTTCGAATCATGGGTGATTAAAGAAATCGATGACAGTGCATCACTTCACATTCGCTTACTTTTTTTTGTAAATTCAAGAGCATACTTGCTTATGAAATTCATAATGGAATAAAAATTAGTGACTTGACGTGCTCCATCTTCAGTTTGTTAATATTACATTCCAAGTGTCTTTTAAAAGTTTAGTTTCTGTTTCAATACTTTATTGTTGGGCAATGTGTTGCTGCTGCTATCGAGCCCTCCCAAGCCTGTATTCTCACACCATGGCTCTTTATTTTTTCATTTACCATAAAATCCTTGAATGCCCGTTAAGATCTACTATCTTCCATGTTCATTTACTATACACTGTGAAAAGAGAACCATAATTTTACTTAATTAGGGAAACCCGTGAATTTATGGGAAGTGCCGTACCTGTATATCCTTACGGGCATCGACCGTTATTTTACGGATTTACTGTATTTCCTGGGGCAATTGACCGTTAAAGGTACAACGAGATTTCAAGGCACCCAAATAGTGCGTCATAATGTTAATTTCAGATATTAGACTGACACTCTTACATTTCTTACCTTGATTTGGCTACAGAAATGGCCTTTCAATATGAAACAATATAACATTTCCAAATCAATTTTATATTTTTCATATAAAACATTGCTTGAATTTCGGATTTGCTTCTATACAAATTAGAAATGTCAAATTTTTTGTACCAAAGTAACTTTCGAACTAATCCTTTCAGATGGGGTTATTTTATGGAAAGCTTGTTACATCAGCTAGGGCAAAAATCATACTTCGATTTTTTTTAGGGAACACCTGATATGTGAAATCGTCGTGGCACCTTTAACTTACGGGATTTATCGGCCATTTTCCCAGAAGATTTTACTCCCGTACTTTCAAATTATGGGTATTTCCCAGCAGCCAATTTTCCGGGAAAACTTAAAGGCCCGGGCCACAACCGGAATAACACCGCCATATCCTCTATGGTTTCGTGCAATACACCCTCTATCCCTTATGAGCTTTCAGTATTTTCTCTCCTAGTCCGTCTTTAATATTTTCCATTACCGTACAGCAAAGTGCCTAGTACATATAGAAAGACCTCAATATACAGAATAAACAGGAGGATAGGTTTGCTCTAAAATGATCAGGATATTCAAATAGAGTCCGCATCAATAATTGCATGTTATTAAAGCACAAGCAGAAACAAGTACATCCACTGCGCTTGGTATACAACGCTTTTTGTTTATTTTTTCCCATGGGTTATTCAAAGGGTTAATTTCCAAAATAAAAAAAGAAAAATTAAAGCAATAACACAACTTTATTGAAGAGCCCCCCAATTTTCAAGAATTTGATTTTTTGGCACAGTTATGTTGGCGACTATGGAACTACACCTACGAACGAGAATGCAAAATGCGTATTTATCATAAAATATCGATTTTGTATTAGAATTGGGATCACAGAATGTACTTAACGGCAGAGATAGAAATGCGAGCTATAGTGTTACGTCCTCCATGCAACTGACTCTAACTTGACTGCTCGACCCATAAAACACTAATAGGATGAGCCGTTATACCACATGGCGCTATTTCCCCGCTATTTCATATTGGAAGGCATTGAATTATTATCGGAATCTCCGAATAATATTCTAAATTAAAAATTTCCTTCGTTTGCGCACTCGACATTTTCGAGTTTTACCATTCACAGGTATAGTTTACTACCAGTTACCAATGCCAACGTGTAAAAATCTCAAAATTGTTGAAATTTGGGGCGCTCTTCAAAAAATGTGCTATAATGCTTTAATTAAGGTAATTTATGCACCGTTTGAGAACTGAATTATGTATATGTATCCATACCTGATCATGTGTCATTAAGGAATTTTCTGGAGCATTTTAACAAATTGTGTTCCTTTTCCTTGCAAAGGTCTATTTTCAAGAGATTCTGGTCTGATTAATTTAACCTCTCAGTAAAGCGGATTCCCCCATCACACTAAGGACCCTGGGACCTAGAGCGATGAGTGCACGGTAACAGACCCGGATGATCCCCTACTATTTTCGACGAGGTCTGCACTTTTACATGCTCAGGATTGACTCTACTGACCCCGGGACCAATAGCTTTACATGACTTTCCGAACCATGAGGCTCCGGACACCCATTGCTATCTTACATTCTACGCAATGGGTTGGGAGCGAGTAGAAATTCCATATCACACTACATTGATGCTGCGCGATTATGCAATTTGCCACCTTATATGAACTTATTTGAGTATAACCAGAAACCCGACTCTCGAGCTCGCGGGGGCTCGACCATGGCCGTCGGTCGATCTATACCCTGCCGACGGTTCAGCGCCTTAGACCGCGCGGCCACCTCGCCCTCTTCTTGGCGTTATGCGCTAAGGGTGCAACTCATGCCTAAGGGCTGTAATTTTCTAAATATCACAAAGATGTCTCGTTTATGGTAAACATCACCCAGAATTTCCTTTAGTGCGTTCGATGGCAAATTATGGAGAGAACTATGTGTACCGTACGTTTCTAAGGGGAGATAAGCTAATTATAAATTTCTATTCGTATCATGTTACCCATTGTTACGGATATCCTTCATTGCGCAAGTGAAAAACCATAGTTTTCCCAGCGACGCAATATTGTTTTAAATAAAGACCTATTTATCATACTCAAACACTGCATTCATTTGGCTAATCCTGGGTTTAGTCAAGAACGGTGTATGTTGCCAGACGACCCTTTGCTATGGATTGTAAATATTCGTTTCGTAACTAATATTAACCATGCCAGGAATTAAAGGAAAATAAAAATATATACCTAAGTAAGATACCTGACCTTTTTGGTATACTATTTTGATTGTCTTTTTGAAATTAAAACAAATATGATTCTCTATCTTGAAGAGCTGTGATCGCAAAGTTAATTGCAGTACGATTAAAGTGACTCATTATCTTCTGCGCCGTTGTAAGATAGCAATCAAATGCCGCAATTAAAACCTAGGTTTGAGAGAATTATTCAGTTTTGATGCTATTGAAAATTACTGAAAAAAAGGAGCCTAGTCGTATCAGCATTATTCGATACCGATCCATATTTTGTTTCCTTTTGCGTATCTGTAGGTGTTTTCGTTTGCCAGATCGTTTTAGTAAAGCGATCTGACAGCTTTTCTTTTCCATTTTGCCGTTCTGTTGTTTAGGTACTACATAATGAAGTTTTGTTATGCGAATTCAACCTAAGTTTCTACTAGGGTTGCTTCTGCTGTGTATATTGCCAGGTATGTCGTTTATGTTATTATCATACTCATGATGATTATGACAGAAAATTATCTTGCTACTGGATGAGAATGTTTCTATCATCATTTTTTACTACTTTCATATTGGTTCCGGGCATATAAATAAAAGTACTCCCGCTCTCGAAAATCAGTTTTTAGAATCGCACGTAATAGTTAAGATTCACAGTTTTGTTACTACCCGCTCCCCGCCTTCATTAAGTAGGTCTTCTACTCGTTTGAACAGTTACAAGTCGTAACTGGCGACATATCCCCATAGGCTTTCTAAAAAGAGTTTTACTTGTTCTTAATTATTTCCAGGACATATGTACGGCGCATTGCCCATGTATGCGAAATATGGCGGGAGAAGATGAAAGCTTCGTGGCGTGGGGTTCTACCTGATCGACTCCATGTGATGTCAGTTTTTGTAAATGGCGGTCTGAATACCTGGACACCAATGGATCCTCAGCATATTACTTTAGTAGTCCATTGGTTACAATTTATCGATGAATTGAGAGACCATAATGGGATAGTAATGTGATCAACAGTGAGTTGAACCAAATATGCTTCGTTTTAAAGGAAACATTTGGTGATTCCAATAACATTGAGGAATAAGGGTGTTTAATCTGTGAATGATACTGGTATTGCTGCTGATAAAATTGGTTACTCTGTTTTTCTTGCTGTTCGCCAATGTTGGTTGCATTTGGATATCGTTTTGGTATGTTTAAGCCACGTCAGTGATTTCCCCACAATATAAAATGCCACTTGTGTGTGCAAATTTTGGATTTTGCTTTTAATACAGGTTTATTTCTTAAGTACTTTCACAATTTAAGTTAACACAAAGACACTAAAATTACTAAAACATGACGAAAAGGTCGACTTTTAAATGTAAAAATAGGCTAATTAGAATCTTGGATCCTCAAGTAATGACTAAAATCTTAATTTAATGTGTTATTGTAATTACCCTCAAAACTTTGTTAAAAATATTTATTTTCTTCCAATTTAATTTGAGAAAAGTTTCTCCACGGGAAAGAAAAGAGTGACTTTGTTTATGATTAAAAAGGAGCAGGGGATTCCCTAGGGTTGTTTGTGCAAGGTGCACTGTTAGATAGATTGCACAAGGGGAGAAAGGGGAATTCCCCGATACAAAATTAGAAAAAGAAGTCAATTGTTTATGCTTGAGATCAAACATTGCAAAGTCTGGGGATCCCTTGGAGTTATTTATATGTGAAGTGATGTAATGCAGATGAATGTAATTTATGCGAATTCCAATTGGTCAGCAAGTGCCAGGTTATGTTATTATGCATTATGCTGTGGTAATATCTATTTTAGACTTGGGAACTTGTGAAGTCAATATAAATGGAGATTTGAGTAAGTCTCGGGGCCAGCATCATAGTAACAAGTAGCTAGAATTTATAGCTAGTTTTACTTGCAATGCGGAGCAGACCTGTCCTTGGTGCCAGGATTTATATTTGTTTTCAATTCCACGTTGAGCCAAGGTGACTATAATTATTCTACTGTAGTCTTGAAGCCAATAGTGCTGGGAGTCAAAATAGGATTCCAAATCTGTGGACAGATAGAAATGTGGTGATTATCTTGGAGCTACACTGTGGATTATTAGTGTCGTCGAGGGATTATTTAACCTTGGTCGTCTTGAACTGCTGGACAAAACGTAACATTCAGGACTGAGAATATTCCAATGGAATATTACCTGAGGATTTATAAATGTGATTTGATGTTGTCCATTGCAGTCTTCGGGTGAGGACATGTTATCGTTGAACTGCAATGCTTCTTTTGAACACTAGTATCAATTGAAAATTGTGCGTAAGTTTACATATATGAATGTTGTTTTTGGGACATACCAATTCTTGAACCAAATAGATCTGATTCAAATCATTAAATCTGTTATATTATATAAAATTCAGATCACTTGGGGCACAAGGCTCATTTATTTGTGTTTGAAAGGTATTTCTGACCTATGGACGTCTACGAGACGTATAACAGAGTGGGGGCTCGTCATCGGGAATGAATTGAGATAAATTGAAGCCTTATTGTTCAAAATTTACCACACTAAAAAGTATTTTATATTGTAAACATTGTGAAAATTTTGGCATCAAAATTTTGTGTGTATTACAATGTACTACTCGGTTTCAAAATCTCCACATCAAAAAGCTGAGGCCGTTGTCAATAAAAATGTGCCGTTATATTGTCGAACACTTACCTTTATTCAACATATCGGGTCGTAATAAATAGTATTTGGCTAATGTTGACTAACGTCCGCTTACCTTTAGTCAACATAGCCAAATTACTATAGTACGAACGGATGTGTTGTCAAAATAAACCCAAAGCAACAACGCTGATTAGATTAATTTGTAAATTCGTTGTTATTCATCTAGAAACATCTACGATAACATCAGGCGGACAACTTGCAAACAAAACAACAGCTCAAGTAGATAGAAATTCTGTTTCAAAAAGTAAGTTGTATTAAGATTAAATACGCACCGAGTGAGCGCACTCAGTGGGGAGGTTGCGAGGAACCATAGGGCTATACACCACTAACCTGGCTGCCGTAAGGATCACAAATCTTGGGTAGACTACTTTCTTGCATGGCATCTGGAAAGAGTGCTTGGGTTGCCGGTCTAACATCGGGCGAGTTTGGTGATTCGTAATTAAAACATTTTCTGGTCATCATATGTTCAAAATTTTGTTATTTGGTGATTTTAGCTTGTACTTTGGTGTGATATTGTTGTATTTCCTCTGTGAGAGTTTTAAATGTTAAAGAAACATGCTCAAAGTTGCCATTTTTCCCATAGACTACTGTGTATAAGTGAGTTAGTGGTGTGTAACCATACACGTCTAACACGAACGCCTATTCAAACGCCTATCTATTGCAAATCTTGTCACAGGAGAGTGATTTGAATAGACAGACGTTAGAATAGGCGTTCGCGTTTATAGACGTTCATGGTTCTTCGCAACCTCCTCAATTTAGTAACGGAAACGTTCATCTGATACGCACAAAACACTCCACACAATTTTACTTTCCATTAATGAGACACTGGCACATTTGAAAAATAGTGCGCCCTCTAGATTTTTCAAAATTGAAAGTTTTGCACGGTTGTAAAGCTTTTATATATATTATATTAGCCCTCACCTAAAATTATTCAGCCTAAATCATCGCGCTTTATGGGTAAACAGAATTAATGACTCCGGCGACATTAATTCGGCAGAGGATGCGGAAATGGCATTTAACACCAAAAAAACACACGCCAGAGTTGATTCCCATTGTTTTGGGGTATGTTATTTTTATGTGTAATAATATCTCTATTCTTCCAATGGCTTAGACTAGAATTTTCGAGCAAATGAAGAAATTTCATATTTTATGAAAATGTGCCAGTGCCGCTTTAAATCTAAAAATATAATTTATTTTTTGTTCGATTTGATTGCCAATTCTTAGTCAAATTAGTAAACTTAAATTGCTTTTAAATTTACAAAATATATGTAATATAGAGATTATTGAAATGAGTATTTTATGTTTCCAATTTTAACGCTCCAGTTAATACCCCAACAAGCCATAGGCCTACATATCCTACAATGACACCGACAACTGCAAAACACAACGAAACGTCGCAACTGTCTTCAAGCACGGATGTTTTAAATGGTAAGCGAACCGAGGTTCATCACAAATGTTCTTATTTAAGATTATGTGATTCTGTCACAATGGCACACGGTATTACCGCAGAGGATTTAACTTCTTTTTTGTTCTATTTTGTTGAATTCTCTGAGTCAAATTGCTTTTAAAATTACAAATTATATATGAGGTGATTATTGAAATGACTATTTATGTTTCCAATTTTAACGCTCCAGTTAATACTCCAACAAGCCATATATATTCTACAATGACACCGACAACTGCACAACACAACGAAACGTCTCAAATATCTTCACGCACTGATGTTTCAAATGGTAAGCGAGGTTCATCACAAATTGTCTTATTTATGATTACGTAAAAGGCGGTTTCTTTCAAAATGGCATATTACCTCAGAGGTTTTAACAGTTTCTTCATCAACGATCAACCGGTCCACAACAAATACAGATAAAACATCAGAAGGTAAGCTATTCACTTCCAATATACAAGACTGGATTCATCATGGTAGCGGGCAGCGAAATTGCGGAGACCCATAAACGTCTAACGCGGACGCGTATTCGAACGCCTGTCTATTGAAAATCTTGCCACAGGATAGGGATTTTGATAGACAGGTATTCGAATAGGCGTTCGCGTTAGACGTTTATGGGTTTACGCAACCTCGTATTAGCCACTTAGGTAATCCGTGTCTACTAGGTGATAGCTATCTATTACACGTACACTCGCAGGTTAGGAATAGGAATTGAATCTTTGCCGCTTAAAGTAGCAGGCGACCTCACCTAAAATGGCGTTAAAAAAATTAAAAAAATAAAAATAAAATGGCGTTACGTCCTTCAGGAGTAGAGTGCATAAGCATCTTATGCCATGTGTCTGAGACTCTGCCCCCTGACCAGTTGTTATATTGTTGCCATGGGGATATCTATCATAGTGCATCGCTGCCTGTGCTACACACACTGGCCAAAAGTATTGCAACGAAATTCATAATCACCAATTGATTTCAAATTATACCATGGACTCCTGACCACACAATACGTATTAAATTCCAAAGTTGTGGTTTTCATACAGATGCTATTCCCCAGAATCGAAGATGGTGAAAAACTTTTAATTTGATTGTTATGTTCTCCTAAATATGGCAGGTTAAAGGAACAGCGAACGATAACTTGCCGATTGTACTCCAGAAGGAATACAGACACAGAAACAAAAGAAATGGCTTCAAAACAGCCGCTTAATGAATTGTACGGGTTCAATAGGGTTTACTTTAAATGTTTAAGGGAGAAAATCTTAGTGGTTATGTGGACCGAAAATGAGATAAAGTCAATGGAAGACAGTGGTCTTCGAAAAATTCGAGAAATCATGTCGGAGACACACGAAATGCAATTCGAATGATAACTCACGTGGTTTACGTAAATCATGTCTAATTACGCGTTTCACATTGCATGACAAACAGCACAATGTCAACGGTGTGACTAAAAAGTTATTTTCAATTTAACACGTGACCTCTTTCTTGCCATTAAATTTCCCGAGTCCAACGGTGATGAACATGCTCCCATCTTTTATTGACATTATCGCATTTTCGGTCCATACAACCACATTTCTCCCTAAACATTTAGAGTAGACCATGACAAACCCGTAAATGTCAATTAATTATTTTGCAGCCATTTTGACGTTCCTGTGCTTGCATTTCTTCTGGAGCACAATCGACAAGTTATCATTAGGCAGTTCCTTTAACCCGCCATATTTAGGAATCATGACAATCAAATTAAACATTTTTCGCACTACTTAATTCTTGGAAGCAGCATCTGTTTGAAAAGCACAACTTTGATTAGGATTACGTAATGTGTAGTCAGAAACTCCTGGTACAATTTTAAATCAATTTTTTTTGAATATAAATTGCTTTTCCGCATGTTGCAATACTTTTGGCCAGTGTGTGTAGTTCTTGTCCTTTTCATTCCTCATGGGCTACTTGTTAACTATTGTATTTAATGAAGAAAAAAATGGATAGTGTACACACAGCGGCAGTCTGCACCTTCGCGGAGTACGTGGTTACACCTGTTCTCAAAGCATTTCTCGTGGTCACTTTAATTGTTAGATATTTGTGACATATTTTTGCATTGTCAATACAATGGTCTGGGTTTAAGAGGTTTTGATGATGCCTGATGATTTTTCTCAAAGCATTTTAAAAATCTGAACAGAGTAGAGTATATAGCGCCCTCAGTTTGTCTAGTATCTAGACAGCGGCGTAGTAACTGCGGAGTAGAAGCTATAAGCTGCGCGTCTACTCCGGTACTGTCCACGCCACCTTTACCCTCCAACTACTAGTTAGTCAACTACAAAGTAACCACGAGGGTGGGTATTGTAGAGTAGATACGTCACGGTGCACCTAATAAATGGTGTACTTTGGAGCCCTATCTTGCAGAAACTGCATCGCAAATGGCTCAGAGTGCGCTGCGCAGTACCTGCCGTGGTAGACCTTGGGTAGCTACGGTGTAGGTTTCCAAGTGAGTAAAAATCTCGCCGTGTATATGGAAGGATATTAAATATTAACTTCGGTGGATTAAGCTGTTGAGGACGAGGCTGAAGATCTTATGGTACCTCCTTAAATGTTGTTCTGTAGAATTTAAGACTTCTGCAGTTCCTTTATCATGCGCGTAGCCAGGGGGTGCGGACTGCGGAGGGAGCTCGCGCACCTCGGGGGTCTTAAAGAAAAGGAAAAAAGGAGAGGGCATTGAAATAAGGCTCAAATTGCGAAACGCATGTTTGTTCCGGGGGCTTCTCCACCTGGACTCCCACCGAGGCTCTGCCCTTGGACCCCACCGGGGGTCTTGAGAGGACCCCTTGATTTTGTGGTTTGGATCGTCCCCAGAAAGCTCCAGGATCCGCATCCGGGGGTGTGGGATCCTGGCTACGTCCATATCAAATCATCTACAAAAATGACACATATTACTTTAGGTCAAAACGTCAAACATGCATGTTCAAAATTATGAAATTCTAGGGTCGGTTGGAGCTTTTGTATACAGTAAGATCTGCTGTGGTGGAACAAACACTCGTTTTAAGACACCCGTGAACAGATGCTCTTGGTTTCTAGAAGGAGATTACTTGAAGTTGAATACCAGATTATTAGCTTGAGTAGGGTCGTTTATTAACAGTGGCTTCATTTACTTCTTCTACTTTTACAAAATACATATCATAATATTTACAGTTACTTCTTGGAGCGACAGGAGCTCATGGAGTTCCTGTAGCGAGACGTGCGGAGGTGGAACACAGTCTCGATCCAGGGTTTGTTCCGGAAGTGGAGCTTGTGTTGGGACCTCTGTGGAATCAAAGAGCTGCAATACCAATGCGTGTGGTGGTAAGTGGGTAAATGCAGAGTGAGTAATGGAAAAACATGTCACAGTCTTCACTTTTAAAGGTGCGTGTTCCGATCGTCTTTGGGACCCCCTGATTTACCCGGAAGTAATACCGACTTTGATATCAGATGAAAGGCCGTATTTTTCTCATTGTCGTCCTGAAATTTGAGCCCTCAAATCTATTTCATTCCCAAGATATAAACAAAAAACCGTCGTTTTAATGGTTAACCACCCATATTAGCATAGTATTGAAAAGGGCGACTTTGCAATATGCGTTATTACTTCTACCATGAAAACAGCAAGTTTGTTTCCCATGGTACTTGGTGGGGGTATGTGGCAAGTATCAGGCTCTCATATCCAGTAGCGAACACAAAGACAATCAATCGGCCAAGTCTTGTATACAGTAAGAAGTCTGCTGTTGTGGACAACACTCGTTTTTAGGAAGGCCTGAACAGAATTCTCTTGGTTTCTAGAGGAGATTCTTACGTTTGAAATACCAGATTATTAGGCTTGAGTATCGTCGGTTTATTACATGGCTTGCCTATAATATCTTCTACTTTTACAAAATACAATCATAATATTTCCCCTACAGGTTTTTTTGGAGCGACTGGAGCGCAGGGAGTTCGTGTTGTAGCGAAACGTGTGGAGGTGGAACACAGTCTCGATCCAGGGTTTGTTCCGGAGGATGGAGTTGTGTTGGGGACTCTGTGGACTCAAAGAGCTGCACACACCAATGCCGTGTGGTGGAAGTGGGTAATGCAGTAGTGAGGCATGGAACAAAACATGTCACAGTCTTAACTTTTTAAAGGTGCGTGTTCGATAGTGCTTTGGGATCCCTGATTTAGCGAAGTAGTATCGAGTTTGAATCAGATGAAAGACCGTAGTATCGAGTTGATATCTGAGGCAAGCCGTATTCTCAGTGTCGTCCATGAACTTATTTGAGCCATCAATCTATTTCATGAGATAAAAATAAAACCCCGTTTTAATGGTTCACCATTAATATTAGACAGACATCGAATAGGGCTTTGCATAGCTTCTACCATCAAAAACCAAGTTGTTTCCCCACGGTAGTGATGGGGCCATGGCAAGTGTTCCGGCTATAGAGAATACAATAGACATACAGATCTGCTGTGGTGGTGAACCAGACACTCGTTTTAGGACAGCCCTGAACAGATGCTCTTGCTTTCTAGAAGATTACTTTGAAGTTGACTCCAGATTATTCGCTTTGAGTAATGGGTTCGTTTATTGACAGTGGCTCATTTACTTCTTTCTACTTTTACAAAATACATATCAATAATCTTTACAGGCTTTCTTGGAGCAGACGGGAGCCTCATGGAGTTTCGTGTATCGAAACGTGTGGAGGTGGAACACAGTCTCGATCCAGGGTTTGTTCCGGAAGTGGAGCGTGTGTGGGGACTCCCCTGTGGACTCAACGAGCTGCATAACCAAATGCTGTGGTGGTAAGTGGGTAAATGCAGTGTGAGTAATGGAAAAAAATGTCATCACACTCTAGACGGGTCAAACGAATTAACAAAACGGTATTAATAATCCAACCTTTACCTGCATAACCGTAATTAAGTCACGTTAATTATTGAAATCGTTTATTTTCGGGCCTTTACATCATCGACAGTTCACTTACTCTTTGAGGGAGAATCAGTTTGTTTAATACAAACAAAATTTGATTAATTGATCTTTCCATAAAATGTTTTTTTACAGGGTGCTTTCATCAGACTCTATAGTTCAATGTTAATATACCCTCAAACGAAATTGCCAGAAGCGCTTGAATAATTGAAGTTTTGATGGGGAATATGTAGAAAGCTACTACGACCCAAACGAATTCAGTAGGATTTTCGAAGATTTCTTATAACACACGAAGGTGAGCCCGGAAACTCTTCCCAGTTGCTGAAATTGGTTTTTGGATTTAAAAGAGCGGGAGTACACTTTCGCCACATGCCAGCATCTTTGTACGCATGTACCAAGTCCGAGAATCAAATCAAGCACGAAGTCCGGCAGTGGCGTAACCAGTGGGGGCCGGGGGGCAAACTGCCCCCCCCCCCCGGACACCCAAATCGGTAAAAATAGGAAGGTGGAGCCAAAAAAAGGGAAGGAAAAAAGGGAGAAGGCAAAGAGAACAGAGAAAGAAAAGATTAAAAGCGAAGCAGCAGGAAAAAAGAGAGTAAGAAGAGAAAAAGAAATGGGAATAAGATAAGGGAAGGGTCAGTGCCCCGGCTGGTCTACTCGGCGAGCACAACGAGCCGGAAAAATTGGGCGCCTGAACAAAAATCGGGAAACTTTCTTGAGTCTTTGCCCCCCCGGAGGCTCAGTCTGTTACGCCCCTGAAGTCCGGTAAGGGTCTTCCTGTCGTCAACCGCCGTTACTTCCTGTGGCAGCAGAACTGGTAAATGTCGGTGACATCTTATGGTTGATAATTCCAGTGGTCAGTTTTCTCCTGAGCCGTGCTTGAGGTCGGCGAGGTGTGGCATGGCGTTCGGACATCCAATGACGTTTCAGTCAATTATATCGTTGTAGATGGTGTTTTAGCGCTCTGTGCATATGTACAATGAAGGCTGTAATAGACAAGCTACGGTTCCGTTGCGATTTTTGTATAACATCAGCCCGGTTTTAACAGATACGTGGCTGATAAAGAAACATGTACATATTGGACATAGTTGAGATGAATCTTTTGTAAATGAAATAAAAATTCTAGTACTAATCTGATCAACAAAACATGAACTGAAATGCTTGGATTTTAAAATATGACGGTTTTTTCATAAAATATGGCAGTTTTCCAAGGTTTTCAAGTTAGATTACCAACATTGATTATATGTCAATATAATACAAACATAGTTAAGATTGTGTTCTATAAGAATATTCTGAAAGTGAGACTATTACAATAACTATCATTTGCTCCCCAAGATGATAAATTTCATTAACTCGGATGTTGCGTTTCTGTGTTAGGTATGTAGATTCACATTTCTCTCTTAAGATCCTATAAGCTACTGTTGCACATCGATAAACGCTGTGCGTTTTGGAGACCAACAATCATTGTTTACGGCATAAAGCGCAAAGCGAAACCGAGTTCTAGAGACTATACCTCTGAATTTAATATGGCAGCATTTAACCGATGTTGTGATCAAATTTGAGCTTAAATAGCTAAATATCTGATTTTATATTCTTGTAATATGTGGTAGGGTAATAATAAAGATGTCGACAATTTTTGTACTGTGGATTTATAAGCGTACTCCTGTAAAAAGTCGTTTTTTTGGGGATGTGGAATAACTCGTGGTAATTTGTAGCATTTCCCAAGCTTTTTCCAAGAAGATGAAGCTGAAAAGGGTGCAAAAAAGCTATAAGTGAAGTTACCATAACAGAAACAATAAGATGTCAAAATTATGTTGAGAGAAATTTGATGTTAAACAAGCCAACAATCAGTAAATTGAAAATTTATGGTAGACCTACAGATGATATCTATCGCGTAACGTTGGGGACCGTCGACAACCTCGTCCCTCCCCCTGACTTCACTCGATCAAACAGATAATTTTGGTGGATATTCCCTCAATGTAAGAGAAAAACATCCGAATGTAAATTCGGACCATGATCGGTTACCCACCTTAAATTAAATCATCAGGTCTCGATAATCGTAGATGGAGATCGCCAAAATATAATCCGGAGACCTAGGTTCAATTCCCGGTCCGAATCAATGATTTGTTTCCCTTTATTGGCTATCACCCAGTCTCTCAATCATATACTACTATAGTGGTAGTTTTTCTGCGCGCGCTTCTGGAAATTACTGAAACAATGGAAAGAAAGATGAGAAGGACAAAGATCTTAGTACTAAGTATTTTTGTTTTGACCATCCATCTCCGCCCAATAATTGCGAAATTGTTATTCATATCCTCACAATTCCAAGTGGCCCTTCCGAGGATATCCTAATCCGATTTTCTCGCGCGAGAAAATTCGCAGTTTCGTGATTTGTTCTTCATTGCGTAAATATTCTATTGTTCTTCCTTTTTGTGCTTGGTGAATGAATAACAGATTAAAATCCCGGATGGTGGAATCTTTGGGTCCTTCTTTCTTCCATGCTGAAACGGAAGACAGAGGATCTTATGAAGTAGACTGGTCCTGATTCCGGAAAGATAAATGTTTTATGTATTTCGTGCTAAAGTTGAAGCAAACAAATTTTAGGTACTTTTGAAAGTGCTGATTTCAATTTGATTCCCTAATTCGTCCGTTAAACTTAAATTTTTTCAATGCCGCCACCCATCAACACATGACAAAGAGAGAGCACAGCGTTTCAACTTCAATGACGGAGTGGGCACGATTTCGCTCAAAAGGAGAAATACATGGCCATTTTCTTACTCACGTGGTAGCCTATACTGGACAGCTACACAATGTCCTACCGCGTTAAAAAAAAAAACAAAAAAAAAAAAAAAAGCTACTGGCACAGTACACACTGGTTCTAATTGCGGGGCAGTAGCTGCAAGATACGGCTTACAAAGTACACAGTTATTAGGTATACACTGACGTGACTACTTGCTTTACCTACCCCAAATGGCTAGCCTGTAGTTGCCCACTAGGTGGAGAGAAGTGGATGTTGTGTGACGTTAACCGGAGTAGACACGTCGCTACTACGTAGCTCCCGCGGTTACCCACCCGCCATTTTGAAGTGGTGAAATTTCATAAATGATGGCGCATACACTTGTTCTCCTGTTTAGCATTTGTTGAACGTTTTTTAGGAAAGTCAGTACGACATTCAAATCGGGCATCATCAAAAACCCCCATAATCCCGCACATTTAATTAAAAAATGCAAATATATGCCAAAAATATCTAAAACAAAATTGTCCAGGAGAAATACCGCGCGCGCTGAGAGCCGGTGTAACCACTATAGCTACTCCACGCGGGTGAAGACAGACGCTGTGTGTACACTATACGTCTATGCGGCAAAAATACATGAATCTGGCCGGCGTTGTACGTCTATTGGGTAGGTACTCTATGTACTCTCGGAATGTAACTGTGTGGTTAATCCATGGAAAATTGTCGTGTATATCTAAACTAACCATCATCCGGAACACCTAAAGCTGATCAAGAATGTATGCCAAAGCCAACCAATGTTCATGAAGAGCCTATCCATTACAACCGGTGGATGCTGCATCAGAGGCGCCACCACTACAAAGGCTATGTATACAAGGTTTTGGCCTCTAAATAAACCGAAGAGAGAGCATGCCTAAATAGCTGCTCCAACATTCTTTTATAATGATAACTAACGCAGTAACATGACGGTTGGTGAATTAGTGGACTTAAATTAATTGAGGGGTCTAAACCGAAAAATCCTCATGGTGTCAGAGAACTCAAACCCACCGCCGCAGACAAATAACGCCTTAGAGCCAAAACGAGGCAGGTTGGAGAGCCTGTAGCACCAATGAGGACCCAGGCTCCTTGTCTATATTGGCATCCCATCTTACTTTTCATAATAAAATATTCATATGGGACCCATACATTTCCAATTCACATCTACGACTATAATAAGCTCGTCAATGAAGGAACCTGGCATATGATAATGGATTCATGGCATAGTTTAAAATGTCCATAAGGTTGTCAGAACCGCCAACTTACTAACCAATGGATTATTATGGAGCAACATCTTAAGATCTTTAAAAAAATGCAAAGAAACCTAGAGTCACAGCATTGTTTAACAGGGGGTTGCAATCATAATGCCAATCAATAGCTGACTCAATAGCTGTGTAGGGGGTCCTCATGTCTATATAAAACAGTAAGTAACAACTATATTCTTTTGCACTTCTGCCGAGTCTGAGAAACCTTGTGTACGACTACACCAATCTTGCCAGCCTGCAAAGCTCATTATCCGGTACGAAGTACTTTTAAGCCTTATAAGCCCTGTTAGCACCTCCTTCACACCTCCTTCAAAGGGAAACTGTAATCGTCTCTAGAAGAGGATCTGCAAAACAAAATATATATGAACTCTGCCACCCGGATTGCTAACATAAAAATGCATAACTGAAACATTTCTGACCTGAAATCAAACCATCCGGAAGAATTCGGCAACCCCACTTAGCTTTAGTTACCACAGTACTAGAAAGCAGTCACGTCACGAATACTAAGCTGAAAATAAAACTTTACTTGGCTAACTCTCTAAAGGTAAAAGAGTGGAAATCACTCTTTCAAGGAAGTGACTCTAGGAACGATGTAGCACGCAGTACTAGAAAGCAGTCCAGTGCAAATACTAAGCTGAAAATAAAACTTTGACTACTCTCTAAATGAAAGAGTGAAATTACTCGTTCAAGGAGTGACTCTAGGAACGATGTATTCACCAACAATACTTAGAAAGCAGTCCACAGTGACGAATACTAAGCTGAAAATAAAACTTTACTTTGACTATCTCTAAATTGTAAAAGAGTGGAAATCACTCTTCAAGGATGACTATAAGGTCACGAGTTCTTTGTTGGATTTAAATTCCCCTCTTTTGAGAGTGAATGCTGTCAATTCTTCCCCTCTTAAAAAAACAATGATAGTGGACACTTCATCGTATAAAGAGTAATCATAACAACGTACTCTTTTAAAGAGTAAAATGTTACTCCAACAAAGACTGGTTCATAGAGTGAAATTCTATTTGGGGGGGGGCCATCTCTATTGAAGGCAAGAGGGGTTGCTTTAAAAAATTAGCCACCTGGCCAATGCCATGCATCAATCCATACTACTCTGCCAATCATGGCAATTCTGCTTTGCCATAACACTCTACGATCAACAATGCCATTCGCGTTGCCAAGAGCCATACAGCGTAGCATAAAAAATTACAACACATTCCTCTTTAACTTCACATTAATAAGCCAAGCGGCTACTCTGTCAAGCTAACACTACGCCTTAAGCGTCTTATGATCAAAATTAAATTGAAAATCGAAATAACAAGCATTGCTGTGGTTGAAAACCACATACTCTTACACATAAAACGGGGCTCGAGAATTCTGGCGAGCCAAAAACCGATTACGACGGCTTTGACAAAATGAAATGGGGATCATAAATTTGTTGACATGTGAACAAGGGAATATAATGAGCTTGACATAAACAACAATAAAGGCCAAAATGGGTCAGAATGCCACTCAGGTATAAGAAGATTGCCCGCTGCAAAGCAAGCTCTAACGTGCTACAAATATCTCCAATAGGCTATAGGGGCACTTACCAATTATCCCTATTTCCCCCCCCCCCTCACGAATGAAAATGCCCCACTAAAGCTGAATATTGGACACGGCAGAATTTTGAATAAAAATAGGTAATTTATAATTAAGCTCATCATAAAAGTGTCTACAATATAGGGGCTCCACAAACCACCAATAAACTGTGAAAAACTCACGAGAAATGCCACAGTCACCATTTTTATCTCTAGGAACCCACTGTACTAGCAGAGTACTGTGGTACTCTCTTCAAATATGAAAATCTAAACTTGTGAATTCCTGCAATCATACTTCATTTGGCAACGATAGAAACAACACTCTATTGTCTGGTGCACACTTTCCACTACCCATACATCCAGTTGTTGGGTGGATGATTGCAGTGTCTAGCTGTCCTTGATTTCCCTCCATGATGACCGCTTGAAGGCGTTTTCTCTTTACCCCCAGTTTCCTTTTGCAACCAATATCTTTAACCACACGATGCCCCTAGGCATCCGAAAAGCGATAACCTGGTGGAATAGAATAATCAAAAAGCATACGCTTATTACGTTCTAACAATTCTTTTTTGGGGGATAATAAGAAACCTAGTACAATGACATTACTGTCACTGCTGGGCAATGCATACACTTTGTTCCAATGTGACAGTGACCACCTAATGAAACTGGAATCTTGATTTCAGTTGTGAAATAGAACCAACACGGTGCTGTAAACGATCCTACCTTGCCAGATTCTATTTTTTTTATACAGAAACTCTAGGCCCACCGGCAAGGAAGCACTCAATACTGAAAATATCAGAAACCCGTCTCTGATTACTTTAATTGAACCCCCCCACACTATTCCAAGTTAAACCCAATCTAATGACTACACCGGTTCCCACTGGGACTTTTGGCTTTTGTTTGAACCAAACCGCAGCTTTTAAGGACTACAACCGGTTTCCCCTGGGACTTGGTTTTCTGTTTCTTTGGAACCACGCATCTTTTAAAAGGTAGCTTGTATTAAAGGTGCTTGTTCCGATTTATGCCTATTGGGTTCTATGCATGTTGATATGATAGCCTGGCACGTGCACGTACGGCCCTGTCAAGTACCGTGGGAAACAAGCTTGCGGTTTTTGACGGTAGAAGCAATAAATGCATAATCATTGCAAAGCCCTATTCAATACTGTGCCTATTTTGCATGGTTGACCACTAAAAAACGACGTGCGGTTTCGGTTTTATCTGAGAATGAAATTGATGTTGTGAGTGCTGAATTGGTCGGGACATAATGAGAACATACGGCCTTTCATGGTATCAAAATCGATACTATTTCCGAAAAAGTCAGGGGTGTCCCAAAGACTATCGGAACACTCACCTTTAACGCACTTTAAACTGACTTCGCTACTACGATGCATTCAACTCTAAACGGGGTCTACCCAGGCATCCACTAAAACAATACAATAAAAAATTATTTATATATAATCTTTTTTGTGTATTATCTGAACCAATGGCCTGAGACATTTAGTAACACAGAGGGAGCAGTGGATAAGCCAAAGGGTTAAACACAAAAATGATAATATCTGGGACGCCAAATCCCAGCAAAAAACCAAGAAATTTATGATTCTCCTGAAAAAAATCCTCAATATTGTGGTAACCTGTATTTAAGGTCAAAACAAAAAGAAAATAACCTTGATTAACATAGCTATTGTCAACACTCCCAATCCTCTAAATGAACTTAAGTTCTCCAGGCACGATTAAAACTAATCACGGATCAAACGAAGATTGCCTGAGCTCTAAACAGAACGAAAATGATAACAACTGGAGCACGAGATGAATTCCGTACACAAACCGGTTTTAAATAGCTCAGAGACAAACAGCTTTTAAAATAAAAAATACTTCACATAACAAAAGGAATGGAATAAGCAGGGCAGATTTATTGTCTTAAAGGGTACATTTTGGTGGCGCGTGTTAATAATGCAACTCTAACCCTGTTCAAGTGTACCTAATGCCAAAATATGTAACCAATTTTTTTTCCAAAACTGACAATCAGCACGCAACCTGTCCCTACATATGTTCAGATACCTTGCCCAGATTAAAAAAAAATGTTTAATAAAGCACTTTGCATCGGAGTCCTACCTTGCATAGCTTGTATAAATGTCAGTCCTTGGAATTATAAAAAACGACGAACTCGGGATGGACTAGTTCACCCAAACAACTAAGCTAATTCCACTCAATCTACGTATGGACCTGGACAAAATTGCTACCGAAGTATAAGTTTTTCTTTTCTTGCTGTACTTGTTTGTACAACCCATCCCGACCATCATATCAAAAGGTAGAAAAAGGAATCGGGCAAGACATGTTATTTGCATAAAACCTATTTGCCTTTTGTTGTTTTGGGCCTATTTGGTATATACAAGATATTAAAGGGGCCGACACCACTTAATAAATAAAGTTTCATCTTGATAGAATGGTCTTCACCCCTAAAAACCCCCATTCTGTAGAGTTTTGCACGATATTTCAACTCGTTTTCCATGTGAGAGCTAAAAACATGATTCTCTTAGCCCTAATTGTGTAAAATTATATCGGTCGAAGCTAATGGTGTACATTTTCGCTCATAACTTTCAAACTAAATTTCCTTTACCTAAGATTTCACCGGGTCAATGAGAAAATCGTAGCTTTCTTTCTCTTAAATCCCAAATGTTGACCACTCCTAAACTTGGAGGATGGGGACGATGCTATTAAGCGACCAGGCAGGCCACTGCCCTTTAAACGCTTTTATTCTTTCTTGGCTGTCCAAATAGGAGTTCAATTTCAGGTTTTATTTCCATATATCATCAAATACATACCATCAGATACAGTATCACAAAATTCATTGTATGCAAAGTGTAAGTCTGATACAAGTCTGGAGCAAATTATATCAATTACAAAATTGGGAACAAAAAATATAGTTCAGAACAACAAAGATAAATATTAATAAAATATGATATGAAAATAATTATAATATAAAAAATTTTGCAAAGAATTTCAACTTTATTTAAACTAAGGCTATAGATTACTTATTTTGACATGATATATTAAGGATAGCCATTTAAACTTTAAAAGCTTTAAATTGGGCCCCGACTTCGAAATTACTATAATTAAGTATATATCGCGCAATGACAGGAAAAAGACAGGACAATACTAGACGAGGGAATACAATACGAGGGGACAAGACAAAAAATACAAGATAATTTTCGCATTATGTTAAAAGAGGGGAAACACATGTTCATGAGGTACCTAGATGTGCCAATCCGTCCAAACAGAAACACGCTGTCAGATGGTAACGAAGAAATTATTATTATTTCATCAAGTTTCATATTAGAGATAAGATATTTTTTTTGTATTTATGTTTTAAAGTTTAGAGTGATTTTAGTCTAGGTTAATCCGTGCCTAAATTTTCCAAATTTTTTAGGTCCAGTTACTTTAATGAAAATTTAATTATGTCAATAGATGGTTTAACGGATAAAAAAAGTTTGGTGGGCATCTGGTATTGTAATTATTGATTTCATTACCTTGGGGAAAAAATTGGTAAATTTTAGGTAGAGTGTTGTTACAAACGATACTAAAAGGCGTTTGAATTTTGTTAGGTCCATAAGGTTAAAGTATTTAGCTTAAAGAACAAGTTTTTAGTATGGGCTAGATAATTTGAATTGGAATGAACGAAGGCTTTTTTGAAGTTTGAATAAATTAGGAGTCTTGTTTTGTTTAGAAAAGTCCCAAGGGCAGAGGTTTATAGTCAAATTACTGGGGGTGTAAATTGCCCATGCTATATTCTATAAGACAGAGTAGGGAGAATAAGGTGTTATAGAAGTGTAAACATAATATTTTGAGGGAATTTAATGTTTCTAATTTTCTCAGAAACCCATATTACGATATTACGGGCAATTAAGTTAGTTTTTTGGTGGTGTGATTTTTTCCACAGTGAGTTTCCTATCTATGAGCACACCAAGACTAGTACTGTATAATGGATTGATTATTGCCGATCTGATTTTTATGTCCTATAAATGCGATGGCTTATGTTCTTTTTCGGGTAAAAGAATGAGTTAGTTTTACGTAACATTGAGGGGAAAGTTTGTTAAACTTAAACCAGTTGGAGACGTGGGTGATCTCTGTATTGGAATATGCTGGTTAGGGTATATAGTTGGGGTGGGAGATATGAAATTTTGTATCATCAGCAAAAAGGACAACTAAAGTCAATTTTGGTAAATTGGGGATATCATTAACATAAAGTAAGAAGAGGAGTGGCCAGTTGGAGCCTTGGGAACGCCACAGGATCCTGGTAGGAAGACCAGCAGAAATGGTGAATTAAAGTATTAAATTGCTGTCTATCTTGAAGATAGTTTAGAAAGAAGAGTCATGGGAGTGCCACGGAACATAATGGTGAATTTTGGTGAGAAGAAATTGTGGTCTATGGTATCGAACGCCTTGGAAAAGGTCAGGAAGATGCCAATGGTGTGAAGTTTTTGAAAGTGCAGAAGATATCTTATCGTATATGTCAAGGAGAGCCAGATCAGTTGAGTGATTTTTTCTAACGCCAATTTTAGTTATGGAGAATAGTGTGGAGAGATAGACAATTCTCGCGCCTGTTATAGATTAAGCGTGTCAGAATTTGGAGAAACAGGAAGAAGAGAAATTGGCCATAATTGGGAGCAATGATGTTTAGGATCGTCTTTTTTAAAGATGGAAACGACTTTGGCTATTTGTTAAAGGCTGAAGGGAAGATGCCAGTGGAGAGGGAGAGGTGAAATATGGATCAATCGCTTGTAAGAATATAAACGGGCTAATATACTTGTACTTGAACCACTGTAGGGCTTATTCATCATAATAACCAGCACTCTTGCCGCTTTTGAAAGTACCCAATGATATCCATGATTTCTTTCAGATGTAGGGTTGAAAAAAATTGATTTTTCAAAAGGGGCCGGAAGAAATCGGCAACGTTTTTTTTGGACGGCTGGTTGGATTTTTTGGGCTGAATTTTTGTACCAATTTTCAGCAAAAAATGTGTTGAAATTTAGAGTCAATAATGTTCGGATCAGTAATTTTTGAATCATTGTCGACAAAGTGTGTAGCATTGGCGTTCTTATTAGATTTACCAAGTATCTCATTAATAGAGCGCCAAGTGGTTTTTTAATGTTGTTTTATATAAATTAAATTTATTTGTATGAATAGTTTTCTACAGATAGCTGATAATGTGAGTGAGTTTAATTTCTGTATTTAACATATTTTATATTTTGTTTACCTTCGGTTAGTGTTTTAGGTAGGTCTTGTAGAGTTTGTTTCTACTTTTTATTGATTAATAATTATACCTGCAGTACCCGATGGTTTATTTTGTTTGCGCTTGTTATTTTTGTTTTGATTTTAGGAAGGTGTTTGTCATACAATTTTATGTAAACCGAATGAATTATCGCTATCCATCTCCCCGTTAGTTTGGTTTAGATACAATCCCTATAAGAATGACATATTGAGTTTTATTACTTTTAACGGGATTATTTGAGTCGGTGTGCTCTTCTCATGTGGTGACCTGTTCTTTAATTATTAGCAAGGAGATTAATATAGGAAATGACGGTAACTCGCTGATAAAATACCTGGTAATGTTATTATTCAAGATGTTTGTTGAAGATATTGTGCGCGATTGAGTTGCTGATCTGGTAGTTACCCAACACGCTGATCTGATAGGACCGAGGTACTTTGCGGTCTTAACCTTTTTGAGTTGGGTACCGTGGGTAGTGCAGATACGGTGAATGATTCTCTCTCATTGACGGTCATATATTCCATTTCGTCTATTTGTATTTATGATGTAGGCTGACAAGCACATTATCACATCTCTTTTAGAGCTGTGTAGTCACGTGTCTGTGAGATGTTTGACTTTGGTGACTCTCGATTGCTTGACCCTTCCTTTGATGCTGTCTGTCCTCTATACCCAGGTTATTACCAAATGACCCCCTTTTTGAAGATGTTTCACATCTCAATGACCCACATTTTTCTTTTTTCCGTTATTCACTTTTATCACAAGTTTGCATAAAATTTCCACTTTTTAAAAAATTTGAACAACACCCAAATTCAAAATTTTCGCAGCCTACGTGAACATGTTTAACAATTTTATAATTGTCATGTTCATGGCAGGCAATTTTATAATTTTCATGGCAATTTTACTCTGGAAAAGAGCACTCTATTTTAAAACTTCAAAGTTTTAAGCATTATTGGCCCCCTTCTTAAAGTTTTAAAATATGGATGACCCCATTTTTATTCCTTGTGTACCGAATGACCCTATATTTTTGGGGGGTACATTTGAATCTGAAAAGACCCTATTTTCACCTGTCCGAGGCACATATACTCATCACTTTGCATAGGGAGTGTTCCCTGGGGATAATAATTTGCTAAATAAAAACTCCCATCCCATTGTAAGTCTACAAGCCCTCTAGACGCATACCCCCCGCAGGCCGCGCGCAAGTGGCTGAAGCCTGGTAAAACTAAGTACGGGGATCCGTCTGCTCATACATTCCACGGTAAGGGTATTAAGCCGGCCTACCTATGTTCAGTTTGTAGACTGATGGGACCCATCTGTTTCACATTCATGCGGGGACAATTGAATATTAATTATTAAGAACATATACAGATGGTTTAATTCTTAAAAGGAATTTATTATGTGAATACAGCCAATTTTTGAAAAAAAAAGATTTGATGACGTCACGGCCTTGATTTTTTTATTATTTTTGCTTCGTGTGAGACCATTCAGGTAAAAAATGACGTACGTATCCCTCTACATTGGAAAAAAACAACAACCGATTATCGTCACGCGTTCTCGTTTTTGACCATAGGGCAAAGGGAAATTTTGTTACTGTTTTAGACATCCTAAACGGTGTCTTTTGGAAATTATGAGCACTTTGGGCAAAGGGTCATCATGTACAGACCTTGATTTAACAAGTCGGATTTTAATATTCGGTGCCGCCCGAAGAGCAAACTTGATACGGATACCTGACACATGACCTTGTACCTGACACGGGACACCAAACCATTCATCTCGTTACCGTTTATAAACTACAAACGCAAAGCAGCCAAGCATTTGCTGCATCTCCGTTGTCACAGCGTAATCGATCAAGATTGAGACTATGAATTTGACAACATTTAACATCATTATAATTTTTTCTCTATCGCATTACTCAACGAAGTACATATGGTCCAGTGGATCTGAACGGCTGACTCATGATCTGAAAGTTGCGGGTTCAAGCCCGGTTTCCAATTGTCTCGCTTTTTTTTTTTTTTTAAGAAATGAAGTATTTCTATAGCGCTTTACACCGTTCAAGCGCTTTACATATTCCGTCCGCTGTCACTAGGATATATCACATTTTCCCACAAATTAAAATTTGGCAGCCAATTATAATGGCGCCTGTACATGGGGAGTCTGGCCCAATCGCTTTGCAAAAGAGATGGGCACTCTGTTCTTGTGGGCACATATCCGTCCCTTATCACCTTTTTACTGCCGAGCTCTGCAGTCTGTCCTTGTTTTCATTGAAAATCTTGAAAATGAACAATGCTTGTGATTAGATAGAAATTAAAATTTAAAATAAGTAGTAAAAAACTTAATTTTCCATCAAATTTTTTTTTTCCAAATTACAGCATTAAAACACTTAGGCCTACAAACAATATCAAGTAATAAAGAGAAGGTATAATGATCAATTTTAAACAAAAATTACTCAAATATAAGCCATTCCAAAAATAATACAAGTGATGAACAAAAATAATCAAATTCAATAATAAAAAATCAAGTAAATGAAAATACAGGGCACTAAAAAACAAAATATTAACGAAAAATGAATAAAAATAAAAAATTCCATTTAAATAAAAACCATAGAAATAACACACAAATTTGAAAAATACCTTATAACATGATAATAATATAAATAAACAATATAAAAATGGATGAAATAGATGAAAAAATACCACAAAAAGAAATGTTCTTTGAGTAAAAAGCATCCAACCAAATTATCAACAACAAAACGAAAGAACCGAGAAAACATACCCCCCCCCCCCCCTCCGACACACACACATGCGAGAATTTTTGAATATATATCTAACATGTATAATTATAACTGATATAAGCTATATAGGGCCTAACGCAACTTCCGCGTGACGGGGTGAACAACGGCAAAATTTTTCGTTATTTTTATCGCTTGGTGCGAATTACAGACAAAAAATTTTTTTTCGCACCACCACGGTGCGAAATACAAGAAAAGTTTTCTTATTCGCTCTGGTGCGAATTACAAGAAAAAAAATTCTATTCGCACCAGCACGGGTGCGAATTACAAGAAAAGTTTTCTTATTCGCTATGGTGCGAATTACAAGAAAAAAATTCTCATTCGCCCACACCACGGTGCGAATTACAAGAAAAGTTTCTTATTCACACCGTTTCGGTGTGAATTACAAGAAAAGGTTTCTTATTAACACCGCTACGGTGCGAATTACCGGCAAACATTGCTTATTCGCACCGTCACGGTGCGAAGAGACTCTCTAAGCTTATACTGCCTCGGGGACACCATCACCATGTGACTGGTCATCTCAACGCAGAGACTGGCATGGCAACCGCATGCTTCTATTAAACTCGATCCATTTCCTGATCCATAATAGACAACTGTTAACTGATTTTGTAATCGGGGTTCGTCCTAAGCGTCTCATTTGGGGTATCTCATGGTCGGTGTTTGTTACCATTTGGAATCAAATTGTGGGTATTGGCAGGGCCAACACTTACTTGCATTGCAATCACATTGGATGGCGTTGAGTCGACTTGACACCCTCAACTTTGTTACATCCAGATTTCAGGTGATGAATTTCAGCTGTGCTTTTAATTTGGTTTTGTATTGATGTACACTGTTTAAGATGTATATATGTTGAGGGAATTTTTTAGCTTCTTTATTTTTCAAATATGTCATGTCAAAAAATCAGAAATCTTAGGGGCCCTAGAGGCAAAGGTAGACGCGTTCCACCCAAACCTCAAAAATATCAGTAAGTTTCTTGGTTGATGTGGATAGGGAAGTATTAAACGTCCTTTGTCTGTTCAAAGTAGTAGTCCCGCATTTATGATCTTGAAGATCCATGATTTTTGAGGGTGCAAAAATTTTGCACCATGTGGAGTCCCTCGCAAAGGCATGACAACATTGCTTTTTTTTGCCATGAAACACCTTGGCATTTCTTTCTCTCTTTGGATATGAGTGCTTCTTTTTATTTAATACAAATGATCTGAGGACAAAATTCAAAAATTGGGCTTGTAAACCAGTATTTTGAAAAATTTTTTCGACCGTTACGTGTAGGAGATAGCAGTGATTTCAGTTCCATATTAGAAAAATAGGGATGAAATACTGGAGTCTAGGCAAGGCTTATGCACGACTGTCGTGCACCAAATTCTAAATTGGCTATACTACAAGACAATACCACAGGCTTATCATTAAGTCATAACCCATAGTCGTAACACCACTCAAATTGATAAATTATGCTAAAGCCATGCAATAATCGGCCTAAGCCGTGTAATACTCAGTACATTTTGTAAGTTGTGCTAAATTTACTCAACGTTAGGCCAGGCCCACGTCAGTTGCCACTGATTTCATCGTCACTGCTATTAAAAGTTCACATCAATCTGTTCTGTTAAATACCTGTGCATAACTCACAACTCCAGAAGAATTTTACTTCTTTCCCTGCAAAAGAAAACACATTTGCGTAACATCCAGACCACACAATAATGACACCTTGAACTATACGGCAGCAGTGCTGTGAGCAAAGAGCTAGGGGCGCTTCAGTGTAGCATGACGCAACACCGACAGCACACACTCTTATATCCAAAACAGCCCTATTATTAATTATTATACACCCCAAACTTGCACTCCTGGATGCAAAATGAATTTTGGCGGGAAAATGCGGCGATCTTGAATAATGACCATCACTTTCCAATTTTCATAGATCAATTGCAAGTGCTACACACCTTGCAGGGGGTGCGGGAATTTGGCGGGGCGTTATAGGGCCCCCTGTGATCGGTATATTTGAATTAGTACATTATGTGAAGGCCACTTGTAGCATTTAAAGGACATGAGGGTGTGTCCAGAAAGAAGCGCCCCCATTTCTCGAACCGAGGTTTTTAGATACGCGCAGTGGAATGCTTACCATGTAGTAGATCACACCTGAAGGGAATAGCCGAAACGCCGTCTTTATGTAATAAGATGATGATTTAGTAGTTCTGCGTGCACGACAGAAAGTCAAAGACGATGATTTTCTATGGGGAACAGATTACGATAGGCAGGCAGTTTAAGAACAATGGTGAGGTTTTCTTTTGCACCTGTTTGTCCAATAACGTTCTCGTAGGTGTCTACAACCGATCCAGTGAAATTGAGAGAAATTCATATCCTAATAAAAATCTCCTCCTGTCACTTTAAAATAAATTACACCTTTTAAAGTCCTGTTGTTGGATGGAACCACGTTGTCAACTGCAAGAAGACCAACAAGCGTTTCTCTTTACAATCACACAGGGATGTCATCAAGAACACCTCTCTCTGTGACTATGTTGTAGCCCCAAGTCTTTATTCAAAGCCCCCAACCGTGACCCTTAACCCTAAATTTTGATCTGAACAGCACCCTGAACCCAATTTGGAACTTAGCTCTGAAAAAAAAAACAAGTTGAAACTTTGTTCCTTATGAAGTATGAAGAGTCTATTACAAGCTGACCAAATGGAACCTGGAGATCATCGAGAATCTGGTGATCGGGAAGAATAAAAAAGGAAGGAATAAATTTGTGACCAATCTAATATTAAAAGGTAAACTATCAATATAACAACAAGAAACCAGTGAGACAAACAGGGGACTCCAATTACCCATTTGACTTTTACCCCTATTAATAATCACCATCACCCGGGTATCAGCCATCACCTCATCAGATGCAATCATTCACCTGAAACGACACACACCATTCATTCCTATTTCACTAGCATCATCACCAACCCTTTCACCAGTACCGAAATATGCCTAGCTATTGATCATTGCACTCCCTACTACGTATCTTGAGCATGTATCACCACAGTGCACCCTTCCACCACCTCATCTTCCCAAACCATATTAGAATTCACCATCCCTCACCCACATGTTAATCACATCCCCTTAAATGTGAGTTAAACAATCCCTCACCCATTACATTAATGCACGCCATTCCATTAACCATAACAATCTTATTAAATTGATCTGCTCACTTATAACAATTCACCACTTGCACAGTATATCATTTTTTCCACCCTCCACCTGTGTTTCATTGATACACACACATCCAACCCCATTTCCCTAAGGAGTCCACATTTTGTCTCGTGTTACCTAAGTTGAAACAATTTAAATATTTTGCAGTATTACCACAAACACGCACTAAAAAACAAGCACGCACAATGGGCTGAAAAGCTTCATAAAGAAAAGTTGTTGAGCTTGAGTGGAGGTAGTGATTGAATTTGGGACACTACCCAAGGGCCATTGTAATAAGTGTCATGAAATAGATCGACATATGTGGATAGACCAAGCACTATTATAATCCTGACCATTTTCAGGTAACAAAGATCACAAATGTCACATAAGGTCACCAACATGTGGGACACTAGGGCCCATTTTATCTAAGTGTTATTGAAATCGATTACATTACGTGGATACAATAAGCAATTTTTAATTTGATCATTTGAGGTCACACGAGGTCACCAACATGTGGGACAACACCCAAGGGATCATTAGTGTAATAGAAATTGATGGACATATGTGGATACACCAAACAATATTTATAATTCTGACCAATTTAAGGTTACTCAGGTACAAAGGTCACATGAGGTCACACAACATGTGGGACACTACCCAAGGGTCATTCTATGTAAGGGTCATAGAAATCGATCGGCTTATGTGGATACACCAAGCAATTTTATAATTCGGACCAATTTAAGTTACATGAGGTACAAATGGTCACATGAGGCACCAACATGTGGGACAAACCTACCCAAGGGTCATTCTATGTAAGTGTCATAGAAATCGATCGACATAATGGTGGATACACCAAACAATTTTATAATTCTGACCATTTTAAGGTCACACGAGTTAACAGAGTTCACATGAGGTCATAAACATGGGACACTACCGGAGGCCATTGTATCTAAGTGTCATGAAAAATCGATCGACCTATGTGGATACACCAATCAATTTTATAATCGGGACCAATTTAAGGTACATGAGGTTCACCAACATGTGGGACACTACCCAAGGGTCATTCTATGTACCCCAACTGTCAAGAAACCGATTGACCTAGTGTGGATACACCCAAGCATTTATTAATTCTGACAATTTAAGGTCAATGAGGTCACAAAGGTCACATGAGGCACCAACATGTGGGAAACTACCAAGGGTTCATAGAAATCGATCGACATATGTGGATACACCAAGCCAATTTTATAATTCTGACCAATTAAGGCTCACATGAGGTCACCAACATGTGGGACACTACCCAAGGGAATTTCGATTAAGTGTCATAGAAATCGATCGGACGTCATGTGGATACACCAAGCAATTTTATAATTCTGACCATTTAAAGTCCACACAAGCAGCACAAAAAAGTACATAAGGCCAATGAAAATCGATCGACTATAATATAAAAATCAAATGGTAGTACTGATTTTTGTGGGCCGCCAGCTATTGCTGGCAGGACCACTTAGCAATCCGGTTGTGCGTGTGTGTATGTAATGTGTGTATGTGTGTTTGTTGTTTGGTTATTTGTGTGTGTCAAAAATTGCTTAAGTTTTTTTAAATTGAACCCCAATTGAAAGTTTAACTTCAATTGGAACCAAACTTCTGTCATAGGGGCACAATGGGATCCCATCATATGTTGATGAGGTTCAAATGTCATGTTGAAAGGTCAAAGGTCATGTGAGGTCAGTTGAAAAAAGTGGGCTAAAATGTAAAATTGAGCTAAATTTGAAAACTTGAAGTTCAATTTTTTTTGGAACCAAAATGTTGATCATAGGTGCACCATGCGACCCCTTCATAGTTGATGAGATCAAAGGTCACGTGCCCAGGGTCAAAGGCATGGGGACGGCCCACAGCTTATA